>JAECUM010045657.1:0-26090 GCA_016617855.1 Megalonaias nervosa
GAAACATTGCAAATGATCAATGCGGTGACGTAACAAAAGATAAATTTATCGAATTATATCATCGAGCAACCAAAGACAAATACAATTTCTTTTTATTTGATAAGCTAGCGAGTGATCCGGCTAAGATGTTTCGTTGTTGTATTGACACGTTTTTATAAAACATATAAAAATAATGGACGAGCATCAACGAAGAATCGAATTGCTAAAGAAATTTATTGAAACTCGAGCAGCTTTTAAGAAAAAGTGGAAGAAGCTCGGCGTGGACAAGTTCAAGCAGAGGAAGAAACTGCTAAACTTTTTAAACCTGTTACTGAAGCAGTACTTGGCAAGCAACCGGAAATATCAACATTATCCGCAGAGGAGCTTGAAAAATTAAAAGAAAAAGGTCTGTTAGGTTTACTCGGAGAAAGATCGAAAGAAGAAAATAAAAAAATTGTAGAAGAACTTGTAAGAAACATTGCTGATCCTGCTGCACGACAGGCCGAATTTGACAGACTAATAAACAATCCTCTTATGCTTCAACATGCAATAGCAAGATTGGCGGTTAATCCAGCCGAGTTAAAGAGATTAATAGAAAAATTGTCGGAGCAAACTAAGGAATTAGCTGAGAAACAAAAAAAAATAATAACTGAAACTATTGTAGAAAAAATGCCTACTGAAAAACAGGTAATATTTTATAGAAAAAATGCACGTGTTAAAATATTAGATTACGAATATGACGAATTTATTGAAAAACATAATATTACTGAAATTAACAAAATTCGAAATTGGCCAGAAGAAAAATATAATAATTTGATAGAAAAATTAACAAAAATTATAGAAGATGGTTCACGTGCTGATGAAGTAATTAAAAATCAAAAAGATGAAGAGAATGTACTTAAATTACATGATTATATAAGAGAAGGAATTATTGCTGAGATTTTACTTAAAACAGCAGTACAGTACAGAACCAGAAAAGTAGAATATGATAAGAGATGGAATTTTAAAAGACTATTTAATAAGTATGACGATGAACGAGATAAAACATTACCAGAAGAAACCACTGGATCTGGAGTTAAAGTGTTTACATCAAACGCAGAAATAGTCGAACGACTTATGTTGTTGATATCATCAAAAGAGGCTGGTAATGAAAGCACAGAGATCGATAACGAAATTGTGGATATACTAGATCATCTTAGATCGAGTGGATTACTAACATCATCCGAGTATAAAATTTTACATAGCGATCTTATCTAAAAATATTAATATAATGTCACTAACATCAACAACATTATTACTTGATTCCTCGCAGACAATGGGAAACAGCGTAAACGTTTCCGTTTATTATAACCCACCAATAGAACTTGATCCTGAAAAACAGTATGAGATTGGACTAATTTCCTGCACAGCATGGAATTCTATGGCTAACGTAAAAACTGGAGTAAACGACGAGTTTATATTTATTTCAATAAGAGACACGCAATGGAAAACATTTAAAATTCCACAAGGAGCTTATAATCTTATTGATCTAAATAAGACAATAAAAGAACTTATAACAAAGGCTGGCAGCGTCGCCGATGATTTTGAGCTAACACCAAATTATAATATATTACGAGTTAGTATAACATTAAAAAATAAAATGGTAGTCGATTTTACATCACCAAAAAGTATTGCATCGCTGATCGGATTTAATCATTATAAGTATGGATCTATAGTGCCAGGAGAAACTTTAACATTTAACGGTGAACTGCCAGTAAATATAACAGAAGTAAATACGATATTAATAAATTGCTCTATTGCTTCTGGATCTTACTTAGCCCAGGGCAGTAGAGGACAAACGATATATAGCTTTTCACCAGATGTTCCACCAGGATCTATCATGCAAATTAATCCACGTCAAGTTATTTATTTTCCGATTAATCTTGAAAATCAAATAACAAGTATAACGATGCAATTAACCGATCAATCAGGTAGACAAATAGATCTTAACAACGAAATTGTCACGTATTATTTACACTTACGCACTGTAGCATCATCAATTTTGTGAGCCTATATTTTATAGACAAAGATGAGACGAAGAAAAATTTATAGAAGAAAAATCGTAGGTGGATTTTTTGGAAACATATTTACTAAAATTGCTGAGAATATACCAGGAATTGCGCGTAAAGTAGCACCAATTGCACTTGACGCAGGTAAAGCTTTTGCGACAGGTGCAGCTTCTTCAGCAGGCACTGCAGTAGGACAAAAGATCGCTGATAAGATCAGAGGACCTTCCACATCGGAAATAAAACAAGCAATATCAGATATTGCTCCAACAGAAGAAACAAAACGAGCTATGATAGCTACAACAAAAAAATTACTATCACCACATGGCGAAGAAATAGTACGTAAACTTGTAAAGAAAACAAAACCGATGACTCCTGCTGCTTTTTAATTTTGTGTAACGATTATAAAATAAAAATGTCAGCTAAAAATTATCTCGATCTTGCTGAAGAATATGATACTGACGACGCTGTAACAGAGCTCGAATAGGTCGAGTATCTCGATGAAAACTCGAACGAACCAAATAAAACTGGTGTTAGAACTTTTAACACAAGAGATGAGGACATGTTTCTACCTCCGCATAAGGCAGTGTTAGAAGTGCGTGGCCGAATATTAACTGCGATAGGTGGTGATATTGCAGCTGGTGCAGAAATTGCGCTTGTCAATAACGGCTGGAGCTTATTTAAAAGTGCACGATATCAACTGGCCAATCAAACTGTAGAAGATATTTCAATGCACTTGCCTATAGCAAGTACAATACTTAACATTGTTTCATTTAGCGATGATTATTCTAGATCAGTTGCCACAAACATGATGTGGTTTAAAGATACCTCTTTCGGGACAGCTGTTTCGAGCGAGTTTCGTACTGGCGCTGGTGTTCCTGCTCCAGGTAACAATAATCTAATCGCCAATCCCGCTGCTGATGATGCAGCCGCAATAGGCAATTCGATAAGATTAGCTGTTACAAATATACGACGACAGCAATATAACGAAGGATTTTCTAAACGAAAAGCATTTGCTACAGAATCTAGACAAATAACGATGATGCTTCCGTTAAGTACAATCTTCGGATTTTGCCGTGAATATAACAAAGTTTTTCGCGGAATAAAACATACACTTATTTTAGATCGAGCTGATCGAAACGATTGTATAATGCATGCCGATGGGGTGGCTGAAGGACAGTTTGCTATTACAAGATTAGCGCTGTGGATGCCACGTGTTGTCCCATCTATAGCTAAAATGATGGAGCTTGAATCATTATTGGCCGCTTATACAAAAAAGATACACTTCCAGCAAAACAAGATTTATCAAACAGCAATTCCTAACACGACTGATTACACATGGCGTGTTACAACTACAGCTAGCGAACAACTACCTCGACATTTGTTCGTCGTATTTCAACGACAGGAACGTCGTAATAATCAAGAAATGAACAACTCCATATTTGATAACCCTGATATTAGACGAATATTTGCTAGAGTAAATTCTAAACAATATCCCGAACGTGCAATCGAATGCAATTTTGCTGACGATGAAACAAAAAACATATCTCGACCGTATATGTATCTTATGGAAGCAATACAAAAATATCAAGACTCGGACAGTGGATCTCAAATATCAGTAGAAGAGTTTCGATCGCTCTATCCTATCTTTTATTTCGACATATCGAAACATTCCGAACAAGCTATCGGATCAACTGCTGACATTGAGGTCACTTGGACACTTGGCGCACTGCCAGCCGAACAGTATAACGTATATGCACTAGTTGTCAGTGATAGATTCTTAACGATTGACGCGACTAAAGGAAGAATGACTGTACAAGTTTAATCTGACAACAGAATATAAAATAATGAAAGCCAAGTACACAACTCGAGAAATATACCTAACATCCGGTCAAGTTGAAAAACTATCAGCAGCTGTTGCTAAACGCCGTTCAGTTTCTTTAATGATATCCCCAGCGACAGAAGTCGCTGAGACTTTGAAAAAAACAGCGGTTAAAGTAATGCTAACGCAACAACAAATCGACAAACTCGATAAGGGAAAACCCTTTGTCCTTAAACTATCTGTTTCACAAATAACAGCAATGTCAAAACAAGGTGGATTTTTTGGACCAGCACTATCCATATTAGCTAGCTCAATAATACCAAAAATTTTGCCAGTACTTGGTACACTTGGGCTAGCGGCTGCGTCAGGGGCGGTATGTCAAAAGATCCTAATTTTTTAAAGTTTATTTTACAGTTTGACAAGCAACCTTCTTACGCAAACGATGAGATTGCAGTCAATTTTATCTAAACTACAAGTATAAATGTCAACATACTGTCTCAAATGTAGAACTGAAACAGAAAATAAGGATGAGACGACGGAAAAAACAAAAAAATAATAGAATAATGCTGAAAAGTATTTGTGTTATTTGTGGTAGAAAGAAAAGTATGTTTCTGAAAAAACAAGTAGCTGAGACATTAGGATCTGGTGTGGATAAAGTTATCCTGATCGATGATTAATCTTATAAAACAAAATAAAATAAAATGAAGTGCAATTGCGATTGCGATAAAGATCTTTGTATCGAACAAGATAAAATCGTCACATACTGTCAATCATGCAATCGCCGTGAGGTAATTGGTAGCGGAATTGACATTCACAAAATTATTGGCAAATTACCAAAACCAAAAGGAGGCTGGACATTGCCAGGCCATAGGTATACTGAACCTTATAATCCTCTTGACAAACAACTAGATGAAAATGATAATCCGCTGTCAGGACAAGAACCTTACAATCAAGTTGATGCAATAGCAATGCGTCATGATATCTGTTATCGTGATATCGAACGTCCTGACAATGCTCGTGCAGAAAGTTCAAAATCGGATTGTGATAAAGTAATGTTAGACGAACTTCGTGATATGGAACCTGTAAATCTACGAGAACGTGTTGATAGAAGGCTGGTGCAGGGTTTTATTGGAGCAAAATATAAACTAGGGCTCGGGAAAGAATTATATGATGATCTTGCAGCCGAACTACACAAACCTAAAAAAACAAAGTTTGAGCGACGTAAAGTTGTCGCAAATGCCGTTGATGATATCTGGGCGATAGATTTAGTTGATGTGTCAAATCTTGCTCAGTTTAATGATAATAAGAAATACTTGTTTAACGTTGTAGATGTTTTTAGTAAATATGCTTTTAGTGTTCCAGTTTTAGACAAGACAGGAACGTCAATGACTGATGCGTTAAAACAAATAATGACAAGTACTGAAAGAAAACCAAATAGAATCTGGACCGATCACGGAGCAGAATTTTCCAATAAAAAGTTTGAGCAGTTTTTGGAACAAAATAATATCAAAAAATATGTTACAGGAAACGAAGGTAAAAGCGTTGTCGTCGAGCGATTTAATCGCACGCTAAACGAAAAAGTACACAAATATTTGACAGCTAAAAACACAAACAGGTATATTGATGATCTTCCGCAGATAGTTGACGAATATAATAACACGAAACATCGAACTATCAAAATGTCGCCAAATGAAGCAATTAAAAATCCGATATTAGCAAATGAAAACATGTATCGCAGACATAAATTTAAAGTGGGTGATCGAGTTAGAATTTCTCTGACGAAAAAAGTATTTGAGAAAGGATTTACTCCAAACTGGAGCGAAGAAGTATTTGTCGTTGATAAAGTACTTTTGACGATACCCGTAACATATGCGCTAAAAGATTTATTAGGTGAACCTATAATTGGCAGTTTTTACGAACAAGAACTACAGAAAACTGAACAAGATGTTTTCGTCATCGAAAAAGTTATTAGGAAAAAAGGCAATAAAAGTTTAGTTAAGTGGCGCGGGTATAGCGATAAATTTAATAGTTGGATATCAACTAAGTCGATCCAATAATGTTTCTGTAGATTTCCTCGTACTTACGTTTGATAGATTTACATTTTACTGGTTTACATAATGATAAGAGATATTGTCTTCGATCGTCAGAGATTGTCATTAAGTTAAAAATCTTGACAAATATAAAATCGAATTTTATATTTTTTTGTCGGCTTGTAATTTTTAGATTTAAAAAAGGTTTGATAAGCTGCCAAAATATTTATTGTTCGGCAACAGTAAAATTAAATTTTATTACTTTTTTTAGCAATGTGATACTTAACATTATATCGTCCAGTTGTCGGTCTGATATAATTTTTTCTGTCAGCGACGGCGACTATCTCATCATCATCGTCAGATTCGTTGTTGTACAAAATATCATCTTCACTATAACTAGCAGATTTGTCTATTATATCAGTAGAGATTGTAATATTATCTGCGACTTTATCGTTAGTGATTGTATCACTTGCAATTGTATCTTCCTCGTATATATAAGCAAGTCTTTTCATCACATCCATTATTATAATATACTTTTATCTAATTTATTGCTATAAGATGACTGATGAGATAAAATATCACCAAAAAGTTAATATATTAAATTACAACAAACTAGCTGAAGCAGTGAGAAAATGTCTGTCGGGTTATAGTGCATATTCCGTTGACGTTATTGTAATGCCAGACGAAAATAATAGAGTATTACTAACAGCAGCAGAAAAAAATAAACTTGATGATAGTGCTTTTATAACATTAAAATTTGATCGCGATGATGTTTTGATGTTTGCACATAGCTGTCTTACTAAGACAGAATTACGAAATATCATTAATCATCATATATGAAACTAAACCTATCAAATGTGGATGTTGACATTGCTGTTTTGGTTCTGCCATCAGCTACAAATTTTACTGCACGAGGGTCAATTTTATGATATTTTGCGGCAGCTGTTATTGATCTAAATTTCATTTCTTCTCCAGTCTCAATATTGACTGAAATAATTGATTTTGGATCTTTAAAATTAGATCCATCAGAATTAGCTCCACGTCGGGTGTTTTCTTGTTGTGTAACTCAATCTAAATTTTCAATGCGATTGTCTGTTTTAATTTTGTTAAGATGATCAGTAACTAAATTATTTGAAATAGCGCTATTAAAAATTTCATAAATAAAGCGATGAGATTGATAATGAACAAAATCTGTTTTAATTCCACGAACAACTACAGTCAAATAGCCTCTGTTGTGCATAAAACCAATAACATGTTTTGTTCTTATATGTCGAATTATCCCGCGATCGTTAGCCTCATATAAATCAAATACCGGATGAAGTTGATACTCATCTTGTAAAGCTAAATTTTCAATATTATCATCGCTGATCGAATTATTTGCTCTTTATACTCGTTGTCCTTCTGGAATATCATCTCAGAATAACGTGTAAATAAAATCTTTTCTAAACATTTCAATCATATTTGTGTCATCACCTTTCACTGAAATTATCATTCCAGCTGGCGTTGCTTCACCAATAGATTTTTTAGATTTTATGTTAATAACCGAACCTAATGCATTTCCAGCATATAGGTTATACTTCGGATGAACATGATAAGTTTCTTGCTCTTCCGTTGTCAGTCTCATATATTTCAGAATTTCTGTCATTATACTATAAGGATTTTATATCTCTCATTGTTTGTTCAGCTGGCGTGCAGTGAGTTATCGATCGAATAATCAATTAGATATATAATATTACACTATTATATAGCATGTTGAAATTACGTGATATAGCCATGAAGAGTCTTATGGGAGAACTTGAAAAAATAGCGACTGCTTTCACAGGATTCGACAACAGTTATCGATTCGATAAACAAATCGTACTGGTAAATTTCACCGCAACAAATCTCTATCATTTGCTAGAGCCAACTGTAAAACGTGAACTTGAAAAACATAATAACATAAGACTATTAGTGCAATATGATATTATATTTTCAAAGCTCTTTGTGACAGAGGGATTGACTGACAAGGAAATTGCAGACCCTTACATTAATGCAAAATCAAGACTTGTTTTGATTGGGACTGATCTTTTGTCACTGGTTAATGAAATACATCAGGAAATTTGGAAAAAGATAGAAGAATTAACCGAATTGGGTTCGGGTTGGAAGTTTGAAATGATCAAGGAAATTTTATTTCACACAATAAAATATAACGTATTACGCGGCAGTTCGTATATTGATTTGTCACCAAAAATAAAAAATAAAACATGCAGTATAAACGTAAAGAACGTCGATAACAGATGTTTCCAATGGGCTATTCTTTCTGCGCTATTTCCAGTAGAAAAAGACGCTGATCGTGTTGACAAGTATATTAGTCACGTGTCAAAATTTAATTTTAATGGCATCGACTTTCCAGTTGCAGAAAATCAAATACCAAAGTTTGAAAAGCAAAATAATGTTTCAATAAATGTTTTCGGACTAGAAAAAGAAAACGTCTATCCGAGATATATTTCAGAAAAAGCTTCATAATCGACAATAAATTTGCTGTTTTATAAAAATCATTACGTTTGGATTAAAAACTTTAGTGGACTAGTTGGCAGACAGTATAATAAACGAAATAATAAAAGATTCTTTTGTTATCGCTGCTTGCACGGTTGTACAGACAATGAAACATTACAAAAGCATTTGCAGTACTGTAGTGACGTACAACGAATAACAATGCCGTCCAAAGAAAATAGTTTTACAGTTTGTCAATCACAATCACAAACTAAAAATTCCTTTCGTTATATACGCCGATTTCGAATGTTTACTTCAAGCCTGTACTTGGCGTAGAAAATAATCCTAACCAATCGAGTACAAGAAAAACTCAAAACCATGTTCCATGTGGGGTAGCGTATAAGATAGTTTGTTGTGCTGATTCGAGATTATCTAAACCAATCAAATTATATCGTGGTAATAATCCGGCTGTCTGGCTTCTCAAGCAGTTAATTAGCGAAGTTGATAATATATTTAATCGTTTAAAAAGAATAACTCCAATGATAAAACTGACATCTCAACAAGAATCTGATCACGAGCAAGCGGAATTTTGTCATATTTGTGAAAAAGCTTTTGACTCGCCTGATAATAAAAAAGTACATGACCATTGTCATTTGACTGGACAGTATCGTGGAGCGGCTCATGATCAGTGTAATTTAAAATTTCATGCTCCAAATTTTATTCCAGTTGTTCTTCACAACTTTCGAGGATATGATAGCCATATTATCGTAGAAGCTTTTGGTGATCCCAATATAATATCTCGTTTAAAACTTGATAACGTAATCAAATGCATTCCAAATAATTTTGAAAAGTATATGTCAGTTACTTTAGGTAAGTTGCGTTTTATTGACAGCTTACAGTTTATGGCAGCATCGTTAGATGATCTAGTGAGAGATTGTAGCGAGTTTGATAACCTACGAGACTGTTTGGGAGATAAATTTAATCTACTGACCAAAAAAGGAGTATTTCCGTACGAGTATCTCGATGATTGGAGTAAATTTGATGAAACTTCTCTGCCTAGCAAAGACAAATTTTATTCGCAACTTAAAAATGAAAATATAACCGATGACGAGTACAAATATGCACAGGATATCTGGAAAGAATTTGATTGTAAGACGTTTGGTGATTATCATGATTTATATTTGAAAACAGATGTTTTATTACTAGCAGATGTTTTTGAAAGTTTTCGTCGAGTAAGCTACAGCAATTATGGACTAGATCCTTGTTGGTATTATTCTGCTCCCGGGCTGTCATGGGACGCTTTGTTAAAGTTTAGCAAGGTAAGGTTAGAACTACTGACGGACGTTGACATGTTCAATTTTATCGAAAAAGGTATCCGAGGCGGTATTAGCGTTATAACAAAGAAATATGCTGAAGCAAACAACAAATACTTAAAAGAGTATAATCCTAAGCTTCCTTCGAAGTATATAATTTATCTAGATTTTAATAATTTGTACGGTTATTCTATGGCCGAACCAATGCCCTGTGGTGGATTTCGTTGGATCACGGCTGAGCAATTTCTATCAGAGACAGAAAAAAAGATACCTGACAGTGTTTCGTATTTCGTTGAGGTTGATCTCGATTATCCAACTTCGCTACACAATTTACATAACGATTATCCTTTCTGCGCAGAATCAATGATAGTAGATTATAGTATGTTATCTCAAGAACAACAAGCGACAGCATCACCAAGACAAAATTCTACGGTAAAAAAACTAGTACCAAATTTACTCGATAAGCGAAATTATGTTTTGCATTACAAAGTTTTAAAACAAGCAGTAGATGCTGGTCTTGTTTTGAGAAAAGTTCATCGTGTACTAAAATTTAATCAATCACTTTGGATGAAAGATTATATTAACTCGAACACTTCGAGAAGAGCTGCAGCTAAAACTGATTTTGAAAAAAACTTCTTTAAGCTTATGAACAATTCCGTTTTTGGTAAGACGATGGAAAATATTAGAAAACGAGTAAATATCGAGCTAGTTAATGATATCAATCGCAGAAACAAACTTGTGTCAGACGATGATTTTGTTAGCATGAAAATTTTTAATGAAAATCTTGTCGCGATACAAAGAAGAAAAACAAATCTAAAACTAAACAAGCCGATTTACGTTGGAGCTTCCGTGTTAGATTTATCGAAGTGGCTCATGTACGATTTTCATTATAATTTTGTTAAAAATCAATGGCCGTCCAGTAGACTATTGTTTACTGATACCGACTCGCTCGTGTATGAAATCGAATGTGAGGACATCTATCAAAATATATACGATAATCGACATCTGTTTGATCTTTCCGATTACCCTCGTGACAGTAAATTTCATGACGACACAAATCAAAAGGTTATTGGTAAGTTTAAAGATGAAATGAACTCAAGTATCATCAAATACTTTATCGGATTGCGCAGTAAAATGTACGCCGTATTGTTAGACAATAATAAAATAACGAAAAAGGCAAAAGGTCTGCCTCGCGATTTTGTTAAAAAGTTTATGAAATTTGATGATTACAAGTACGCGCTTGACGGCGGCGTTAGTTTTATAAGAGCAATGGCTATTCGAACAAATCGTCATAAACTCGAAACAGATGTCATTGTCAAACGCGGATTGGGTAATTTTGATGATAAACGTTATTGCGAAAATGGAGTAGATACATTTGCACTTGGTTATTGTTTTGATGATAGATCTATACTCGATGACTAAGGTATGAAATTTTATGTAAACTTTAGAAATAATGTTTGAAAATTTGACAGTGACAAATAGCTATAATAGCAAGATCAAATATCTAATGATAGACGGTAAACAGTTGACAGTTGAAATTAATAATGAAACATCAGGTGTATGTTTCAGCGGCAATAACATTGCTTTTGACAAGCTAAAACTTTCGCTTATCAGATCTGGTGACAGCTAGTATTTCAATTACCTTGAACAATTGAGCCAGAAGTTATCAGCGGGATTTAAAAACTTTCATGATCCGATAAGTAAACAAAAATATACTAAACTTACCATCGATCTCGATCGGTCAAAAGTATATTTTATTGACAAAAAATATCCTCTTAACAAACCGCAAATAAAGGATTTGTTCGAATGTCGTCGCTGTGTGAGCGGTAAAGTAAAGTTTAGTCTCTATTATCGTGATGATGAAATATTTCTAATATCAACGGTTGAAACATTGATAATTGGTAATGAGGTTTGAAGAAGGTAGAGTTTAGTCATTTTGGGTGACTAGTAAGGCTATGAGATGGTCTCCAAGATTTGTTTGGAGGGTGGGGAAAGGTATCTGCGCCAGAACTAACAGTTTGATTTTGGGAAAATCGTTTGGGGGGTGAAGATTTTAAGGTCTCCGAGAGGGTAATTCGTATTTATTTGGAGGGTGGGGAGAGGTCTCTGCGCCAGAACCAACACTTTCCCTTACTACTTCTTCTATCCCCCAAAGCCACCCACGAGCACACCACCACGATATGGCCACACTCCCTGGATTTAGACCCAACAGTTACAAACTAAAATTAATTTATGTATCTTTCTGCAATGACTGCAAATAGTATACCCTCCCCATATTTAGACTATCCTATGGTTGCGAGACACTATCGAAAGAAGCATATTTCACATTAGAGCTTCATAATGATGTACAGTAACGGATGTAAAACCTAGAGAGAGTTTCATTACATTCTTTGCTCTTCAGAAACTGTGTTTGGATAAAAAGACCTACGCGTATTCTTTGTTCGCTGTACGATACTTTGTACTGCCAGTTACAAGATGTATCGGTTGATTTCCTCATCTATATAGATTTGTATTGTTCATCATTAACGAATCAACGTCATGAATTATGAAGCAGGAAAAATCACCAGTTTCCTTCGCAATTAAGACCCCTATGTTTGCCTGCAGTCTTCTGTTGAACTGAGTTGGAAGTGCCTAAAGCAAAGATAAACAGCTGAAGAAATTTGATCAGCTAAAATTAAGTGCTTAAAGCAATGCAGGTGTTGAAAAGATATATTAAATAGCAACAGTCCGAGAAACAAGACTAAAATTATGCGACAATGTGATGTGATTGTTAGATGTTACCTGCAATTTCTTCATCGATTTTTTTTGATAAATGAAAAACATAGATCTCATACTTCATGTTTCCACGTGCAATATCTACAGCGCACGTCCGGAAAACTCGATTTTGGGGTATTGCAACACTAAATTAGACATCCAATAAACATTTTTGTTTTAAATTTGTCTCGTTTTTTTTTTCCAGGGAAGGGTTGTGGAAGGAGTGTTTGCTTCTTTTTGGAAGAAGCCATTCATTCTCGAACACAGTGAATATCTTAAAATAATGATATAGAGTGTAAAGGGTATTTCCATGAAAACCAAAACCCCCAAAAGCTCCCACCATAATGAATTCTCAGAAGGATTATTATATTGCAATAAATAAAAATCTTTATCAGTTTAATGTAATAAATGGAAAGGATTGCTCATCAATCAATGAATACCGTGAATAATAAACTTAAGAATGTGTACATCCTATTTCTGTGCACGCAAAAGCATGACATTGAACAACTATTAGTCTTGTGTCAAACATACATATCCATGCATTATCCCTACGCCATGTTGCTGCTGACTGACTGACAAGTATGTTATTCCACTACTAGTACATGTGCATCAAACAAATTAAACATTTATTATCATTACCCCTTATTTCTGAGATCTTGAAGGAATCAGTATACAAATGATAAGGAAGAATTGGAAGCATTCTAGAAATGGGTGAGCATAAAACAGAGTGAATATGGGTTTGGCTGGCCAGGATTGGTTGATAATGAAAGTAAGATTTGATTCAGAAAGGATCTTTTGAGAATTTATCCAAGTTGTGATGAAAACAAAAGATACATTGTTTTATTAATGGAATTTCAGTCCTTTTACAGAACTGAGTTTGAAAAAGTAATGAAATTAGCAACTGGCTCTTTGGTGGAAAATTGAAAAGACATGTTTCAAACACGTATAGATCCATAAAATGTCCCATGCTCGATCAACCAAATTCTGCTTGCATGATAGCACACACGAAAAAAGACCTCTGCTTCTTAAACCTCCAAGACTTTCAGATTAGCTGATTATTTGAACGAGTTAGCAATGTTTCATAAGTATTAGTTCGAATTCCTTCTGTCGTTCTTTTTCTTTGCTTTTAAATTTTCAAACAAAACGGTTGGAGGTAATTCTTGACCTGTCTAAATAAATATATCAATGTATCACACAAACCATGTATTAGGCTGACTCAACCAGTCAGAAGGCTTGTATTGAAGACAAATCATCATTAAATCCAGCCTTCCAAATGTATTAAGCAAATAATGCACAATGAACTCGTACCATCTTCATTCACAAATTTGTTTTCGTGTAAATTACCTAATAATATCTATTAGAAAAAAGCAACGCCCCTCAACACCCCCAACCCTACTACCAGAGCTAAGGCTCTTCGTAAGTATTTTAGGTTAATTTTTCATTGCTAGATCTATCAACTTTAGCAACAATCCTTTCGAGACTCCATAAAGAGAAATTTGCGTTTTTGCAAAAAAGGAGATATAAAACAGGTACATCACCACCTATCTAAGAATAGATTATTGTGTGTGACTTTATGTTTATATCTTTCGTGTAGTCTGGCCGCAGCATCTTAGGAAGATTTTGCAGATTCAACATTTTAGCGTATGCGTTCATTCTTTAAACGTTCAGGTTTGTCTTTTGTATACGCTTATTAACGTTTTCCAAGTTGTTTTCGAGTTCTTCTCTGTGTGGATCTTTAGATTTGCTTTTTCTTGACTTTGCGGTAGCTTGTTTCCGTATTGCTTCTGTCTTGTTCATCTGCATTTTATTTCCAGCTTCTTAGTCGTTTTCTCGAAGAGGCACGCCTTGTCGTAGTTGTGAAGGAAGGAGTTTTAATACCAAACTTGCGACAAAGCCGGAAGAAACGAGAATGTTGCAAACCAACATCTCTTAGCGCAAGGGTGCATCTAGATGTACATAGAGGGACATCTATGGCACCATTTTCATCGTTATTTTCAGCTGATAAAATAAATGTATATGTTTGAAAGCTATAGAAGTAAACAAAGTTTAAATTGCAAAACTCCTGTGAAGTATCTAATTTGACTAGTGTTATCTAGCCGTCTTTAAATTCATTTTGCATCATGATAGCGTTGTCACCTGGAATAATCTTGCTTGTCATTGATAACATAATGAAATTACAATACTTTATATTGTGTACGTGACGTTTGTCATGATTGTGGTTGTGATTTAGGGTTGCGAATGGAATTTTGCCCCCTGACTTTTGTCAAAATTTAAGTGGGAAATAAGACGTCTAGTAGAATTTGAGCTCAAGAGTTAATGCAGTTTTCCATCGGGGAATTTGTTTTTTCAGATCAATTTATTGCGTCGTACGCAAAGTGAGAATTTGTATATAAAGGTGACCTGATAAGCAATTATTCATTCCTGTTT
The DNA here is from genome assembly GCA_016617855.1 of Megalonaias nervosa. Lineage (NCBI taxonomy): Eukaryota > Metazoa > Mollusca > Bivalvia > Unionida > Unionidae > Megalonaias > Megalonaias nervosa. The sequence goes on from JAECUM010045657.1 coordinate 14,843, forward strand.
CACGATCGGTCTGTTCAAACATTTATATTTGTTTTCGGATATAATTTGAAAGGAATTAAATCTTTGATAATCTATATTGGAATTACAAAGTACTCATTGACTTTTGGGACTAAAACATTACTTTGGGATTATTGAGAACTCATTTTGGATTGTATCATTTAAGACTTATTGTATCGGTATGTGTAGGCTTCGTAAAACCCTGCTGCGCAGTTTATGCTTTTATGACTTAATGATGTCTTTTGTGTACATTTTGTCTCTTAACGGATCCTCAGAGGTGGAATTCTACAATTGTTGCAGGTTAAATTAAATTCTTTAACATCGATGCTGTGAAGGTAAAGGTGTGTTACATTCAGAGAAAGGTATTCAGATGCCTTATGTAAATCCCACAACCAGATTCTTCTATCAACAGTGCCCTGTTTTGTTGATTAAGGAAACTTGAATTGTAACACTGTGATCTATATTTTTCACCTAATGAAATATGTAAAATATGTAAATAACCTCTCTGAAATATGTTAAATCTTTTGAAATATAGCTATGCGTCATTATTTATACTGATAAATAAATCTCACTTTTTTATTTTGATAACATAATCAATTTAAAGTGTGTTGCTAAAGTCCTAAAGACGTCTGCAAGAAATCTGATCATCGTGAGGATAAGAAAGTTTCTAAGTATTCTACTATCGATTTTTGTTATAAATGTAAATAAACGCTAGAAACCCCATTTTGTGTGAGTAATAAACCAGCTTTATAAACGCTATATTATCAATCTGATATTATAATTTACAATACATTAACAAGCTGGTCCTCTGTGGTTATGAAATCCACTTTCTACATAGTTTACTAACGATTTAAGTTTACAAGCGAGTGAAAAGCTCGCTCCTCATATGCACTGACGATTGTGTACTGGCTGCGTTTACATCTCGCTCCATATGGATAACATTTTAGTGTGTGGACTATGAGGTAAGCTGGCGTTTATTTCTCTGACCCATTTGCATCTTTGGCAAATACAATATTTGATACTGGAATGCGCGGCCAGAGGCAAGACTGAAGTGCCATGAACTAAACAGAATTTGCTGGCAAGTGAAAAAGCTACTTTCTCCTCAAATTTCTTACTAAGAGTCTGTTCAGACACGAATCAGAAAGCAGACATGTTTGCTTGAAGTATGATAAATTTGATGGATGGAAACACTTATTGTTGGAATTAAATCTGGATGGTAATCTAATTAATAAATTAATGATTTTGAATCAGGGTATTGTTACGAATATGTAATTAAATTACTTGTGTGTTAGTTTTAAATTCTCTTTTTTATTTTATTTTTTGTTTGATTACATTTTATTATTATGATAATTTTCACGGGATTTGACTATTTTCGAAAAATCACTTCTCTGTTTTGACCTGATTTGAACGTAAAAGGTATTACATTATCAGTATTTTTAGCTCACCTTGGTTGAGACGTTTTGTAAACACTAAACGAAAATTATTGGCTATTACCAAGGTCATGTTCGGCCCATGTGTTATCTGAATTGTAGACAGCCTTTCTTTTTTTAATTTATTCCAGTGTGGGAATCTGATTCTTAGATAGGGCTATTCTTGCCTACGTGATAATTGGCATTTTTTTTCCTACTGAGCTGTTGAAATTAGTTATCTATTTTTTGGAATGTAATAATTTATTCTCTAGAAAACAACACAAGTGCTCTTGTTTTTGTAAAATTTCTGGGACAAAGATATTCAGTGGAAATTTATTCTGGAATTCTAAACAGAACATTATAAATTGTGTTTCAACGAGGAACTGTTGCCATCTGTACAACGACCTCATCTGACGTCATCGTCTTTCATATTGGAACTTCATAGAGATTCGAACCCGGATTCAATTAGAACTGTTTAGTGATAGGATTTATATTTTTCAATTCTATGATAAAGTTTTGGACTATTTCCACAAAGCGTATGTCCTATTTCATATTTTTATCTTGTTTGCTAGGGAAATAAATTACGTTGTTAAAATTTACAAAGCTTGTTGACTTCACTCTTTTCTTTTGTTACATTTGTACGAGCCTACACGTTACAGTATATAGATATTTTTGTTTTAAATTTAAATAATATCCGGATACTTAAAAATAATACATTTACCTGTGTCAACCTAAAATACAAGATTTCGGGTTGCATAATATAATTATGCCTCGTAGAAACCTCCTTATATATAGGGTTGATTCCAAACGGTGAAATCCTGCATATCCTATCATTCTACAGTTGATACATTAGTCTTCTTTCTAAAGTTGATACATTAGTTTTCGTTCTCAAGTTGATACATTAGTTTCCGTTCTGAAGTTGATACATTAGTTTCCGTTCTGAAGTTGATACATTAGTTTTCGTTCTAAAGTTGACACGTTAGATTTTGTAGGAACCATTTTTGAATTCAATATAAATATTAACCCAAGTGTAATAGATGGTTCTTAAGAACAAATGATTTGTGTGAACTTGTGAGTAAAGTATATGAAACATATTTTGCGCATTAGACCTCCTAAAAGAGATATCCAGGTGCACTGTTGACTAAGACATTCTTTTTATATATTGATGTATCGACAACTGTAAAACGAGGAAACGTTTTCGAATTGCACTATCGTGCTTCGTGGTCTTTATCTAGGCCTTTTAGGCAAAACTTTAACACTTGAGTCAGGATGAACTTACCAAGGCCAGGCGGTGTTTCGGGGCAAGATTTCAGATCGGTTGTATGTCCACTTTTCTTCCTTTCAGCCACTAATTTGTTTAGGTCATCCATAATTGAATCAATGAGAAAGACGCCATGGGTGATATTGCAGAACTGGTCCCTCCCACTCCTCAATAACTGAGTAACGTTTTCGTTACGATGCAGATGGTACCTAATATTTGCAAATGACCATTTCAATCCGCCAAAGAGGAGGACGGCTGCGCCAGTGATGACGAAGAAAGCAGTGTATAGGCGTTTAATGCTGACTAGGTACTTTGACCAATTTATTAGTTTCATTCTCCTGTAAGCAATGAAAAATAACATGCAGTTTTGTGAATGACTCTCTGTATGGAGAGAGAGAGAGAGAGAGAGAGAGAGAGAGAGAGAGAGAGAGAGAGGGACGAGGGGCTGACAACAAACAGACGGACATACAGCTATCAATAGATCATGAAGTGATAATAATATCTGATTTAAAGGCATATTGGTATTGCCAATTAACTTAAGCAGAACAGATTCGAATGATTTCTGTCGCATATAAATCCTAGATATATGTTTAAATCAATCTTGAGTATGTTTTCTGTGTTTTACATTTTATATTTCTTTCCTCATACAGGCATGTGATCATAATGTTTGACAATTTATATTACAAACTAAGAACGAGCTTAAATCAAACCAGTATTTAATACATGTAAATTAAATAAGTTCTTTTAACTGATGCTAATTATATACATATTTCCTGAAATTTCACAGTGTCTATGTGTGCTGTTTTGGATTCGTTACTTTGTACAGCTTACAAATGCAGAGAAAACACTAAAAAAATGACACTTATTGAACAGTTACCCCATAAACTGCGTTTTTTTTCCGTATAATTTAGTGGTATGTATAAAACATAGAGAAGTAGTATGCCAGTTATCAGACACAAAATCCAAGTATTTCGAAGAAAAAGCGTGGATACTAAAAGGTGAGTGGTTGTTAACCTAGGTAGGTTCCCCATGATCAAAAAGGCATGCTGCCGAACTTACATTAACATGCAAACATACCTATACTTGAAGTTATGCCAGTAAACTGACACTATGATTGTGAATTAACCTATAAACAAACGTTGGTCACAGAAGGGATAGAATGATCCAAAGAGAACCCTCATTACCAGCCATAAGACTTATAGACATCATGGTAGTAATCAGTCAAAAGTACTCCACATTTGTGCCAGAACCGAACAAAGAAATGTTTCGTGAGTCATAGTTTATAAGTTCATCTTCTTTATAGTGCAGTTGCTATCGGTGGAGGTATTTATTATACCTGCATATTAACTAATACCAATAACAAAATTTTGTTAAGACTTTCTGTAAACCCAGAAAAACACCTACTTGAAGATGCTTTTCAAGAGCTATGTCAGTTTGTTGCATGATTCGCATAAACCATTCGTCATTGCGAAAACAAACTCACTACCAAAAATATCCACAAACATTCATGTAAAGGTCTTGAAAGGATCACAATAGACGGACAATTGTTTCGTTTGAATTATTCCTCTTTTGTGTTGTATAGCTAGTTCCATACGAAAGGCAAGTATCAAGACTGAAGATATCCGAACCCAAAAACCAATACCAGCTCTATATTTGAGAACGGATACTGAGGTACGAAATGCTCAGAACCCATAAAGTTACAACCCTCATGTTGATATCATGCATAGAAATAGAGCTAAAGGCAGAACAAAATGCCTATAAGAATGGAATATGTTAATCTGTAATAGCATGGTTAATACTGTAAAAATGTCGATCACGGTGAATATCAGGACATACATAGTTCGAAGAAAATATCATTCCTACACAAGGAAATTTGCGAAGATTAAAATTTCTCCACGCTTTGCAAACCTCGTAATATCATATTCATGCATGAAACGTGGTTTGCTCTTATTTAGTCTCACCAAGTGTTGATCATAGTGAACCAAAGTAATATCATGAACAGTCTGTATGACAATACCATGTCCAAAACTTAGATAATAGAAAATTTTCATTGGGAATAACCTGTAAAGACTAAATTTATTAATTTAAGAAAATTAGCTAATGTAACCCAGTTTACCTTGAAATGATAACAGGAATGCACTGAATGTCTTTAACGATGACACGATAAAAAAAAAAAACTGAGCTAGTGGCAACAGAACAAAACCTTTTATTCTCTCCAGATGGCAAAACTCCTCGACGTTGTTAGTAAGACATGTACAACCATCATGTTCTGTAAGTTCATTATTGACAAAGAAGTCTGATATTTGAAACGAATACGCTTTCACTCTACGCCTCTGAGAGAGAGAGAGAGAGAGAGAGAGAGAGAGAGAGAGAGAGAGAGAGAGGAAACGAGGAAATGTGATGCATACATTCACAAATGCATATATAGATAGATAGACATAATAACACCAATATAATCAATCAGGTTAGACAATAACGAGTAACGACACCTGTCGACTAACTTTCATGCACCAATAAAAGAAAATCAGAGAATACATTTGCGAAACAAAATACTCTCAAGCATTTCTGGAGATGGCATATTAGCGCAACCATAATGTGCAGTTGTGAAATAAAAAATCATAATACGAATGCGTATTCTTGACAATTCATGTTGATCTCTTTCATATATGCATGCATACAAGTAGTTAATTTTATTTCGTCTTAAGTAAAATCTCCAAGAAGGTGCGCAACGTCAGTCATACGCTGATAACAAATAAGATAACTGAAAATAACATTCAATGCACAACGCAGCGTTCTCGCCTTTTTTGTCACACATTTTATAATGTTGTGTACAAAAATGTAGAATTCATCCAGTTGTGTACACTAGGTATACATGTCACATTTATTGCAGTGAAGTGCATCTGAGTCGTTTCCATTGTTCTCCCAGGCCGGGGACAAAAGTTATTCCTGGCAAGGAATATACATGTGAAATATCTTCGAACTGATTGAAGTCCTCAATGTCATTTAATTACTGACTAATTGTCACATTTAAGAATTTATATGACAATGAGTAAAGAAACATGTTTTAAATTTCAATTTAGATTTTCTGCAATATTTAAAATTGATTAGTGCATATAGAAAGTGTTGTACTCTGACAGAGCGAAGAAACGGAACTAATGCATTTTATGTAGAGAAAGTTCTTTTCTTTGTGGATGTAAAGGTTGCTTTCAATGCATAAGAGAAAGGAAATCCAAAATATCACTTGACTATCGTTTTCAAGTTGCTAGTAATACAGAATATCTAACAATTATACAATTCATTTGATGAGTGATGGGTTGTCAGGTGAAAAGAGGTTAAACCTGAATATAATTTACAAACAATATTGAACATGACACGTAACCTAATAATACACTTCCAAGAACACAATTGCTGTCCTTTGCTAGTTCGGCATTTGTTGAAAACCGTTGTATGAAGGATGTTCTAATATTAGCAAACACCGCTATATATTTGCTTTTGTCAAGTTTGGCCGAAACTGGTTCGATAGTATTTTGTGTTTTCCTTACAGAAGTTGAAAATATAAATTCTTGATGGACGGCACAGGCCAAATGTCTGAAGTAGTAGGCCAGACACAAGGCGATTCAATGAAGTCTATTTGCCCTATGGCAGGGTGAGATAAAACAAATCGATTGCAATCATAATCGTTAGCCAGATCTATCGCACTTATAGCTGATAAGAGTTACCATAAGATTCCGTTAGTATGAACGGAAATATAAATAATTCACGGTTAGTAGGGAAGTAAACTTAGATGCACTGTATAGCAAAGAGCCCCTGTTACTCCATACGGTTTTAATCACAAGAATTTGTAGTGGGCTATCATTATTATCAATAAAGACCACTGAGGTAACATAACTCCTCTAAATGATGGTATGCAACGCTTGAAATCAATCAGCTCACGCAAGGTTTAATCATTTCAAGGAACATATCTTGCAAGGATGTGACGATGGGAAAGGATCAAAACGCTGTCGGAATGCAGTAGATGAGACACAATAAATAAAAAATGTCGCATCTAGGTCTTAACAATAAAGCACACACAGTATTCATAATATATGTTAGTATCCAAAATATTTAACGTAAATTTTATCCTGCATCAATTCGAATAAGGTTTATGCAACATAATCCGGCCGCAGTTCGAATGAGGGTTTATACAACATTTATCCTGCAGAAATTCGAGTGAGGGTTTATACATACTGTTAGCGAAAATTGGACAGATAAATTCAATATGGTGCTTTTGAATATTTGAATAAGAAAACAAATATTACCCACCATTTCACAATTATTTGGCTGGCATCAACAGATTAAACATGGCGTAACTCCGAGAATACACCCATACCCACACAAAACTGCTACCTATATTTCCCCAACATATATGTTGCAAACATTATCAAATTAGAAAGTGTCATAAAATATACACAACTCAATCACAATATCAGAAGTCCAGACAAAATTTGTGCACAACATTTGCACAACTTTTCTTCTTACAAAGAAATCAGTCTGCTTATCCAGGCAAACCCAATTAAATGTGATCACGATAATTGCACCAACTCAGCTGCATTTAACACTGAATGCAATTAAAAGTTATTTTCAAAACACCATAGCAGATAGTTTGCGTTTCAAGTAAAATGTTTTCCAAAATTTAATAAAGAAAATTAAAGATATAAAACTTCCATTGTATGTAAACGTCATCCAGGTGTTACAACTTGCTAAACTTAGCTAATACAAAAATAAAAGTGTGATAATAATAGTTACTGGAGAATTAAAAATCAACACATATTCGATAGGCTAATATATGATGGCTCAAATGTCAGCAATATAATATTCCACAAACAATATAATTTCATTATTTGTCCCATAGCATTCAACTGGACGATGATATCAGCATTGTAGCACAGATGTTTCATTCTCCCTGTAATAGATCGTTACCAATCAATGCCGAAAACTCGTAATCTATCTGTTTTTATACTATATTCGCTTACACAAGCTAATTCATTATCTCATGTGCCTGCCAATCGTAATTATAATAAATACACATGTACTTTAATAAAAACAAAAGAAATAACTTTGGAGTCACTTTGATTTGCGTCCATAGTTCATAGTTAAACACAACGATTAATGGCTCCAGCAAGCACAGACCATCCCTACTTGTAACTCTATGGCTTTGCAATCAAAGAGTTGTTAATCAGAGAGTAAGTTCAGGCATTCATTCTTTGAATAGCAATAAACAGTCGAACGATGTATATTTCCACTCATTACTTCCAAATCTACAACTTACATGTATATAACACATAATTTAATTTTAAAAGGACGAACATTCCTCCCTCCGCGAAACAGGAAAATAAACACAGTTTTTTAACTGCAGCAGTAGTTGTACTGGTACAGTGTACGAGCCTTTGGGTTCTAGATTGCAAAGGTATTGATATATATTTTTACTTATTATTTTTAAGCAGCAATATTTTCAGCAAATATAATGAAAGTTTTCACTTGTGCTTCTTTTGAAAATTTCCAAATATACTATGTCAATGGTGATTAATTTAATTACGTTTTATTTTCTCCTTGCCTAGTATTTAATTAATGTTTCTGTTTTAAAGAGGGTATTTTCAAACGTCTGGTTGAAATAAGAGACTTCCAATCTCAAATTCTCCTTTGCTGCTGAAAATGGGTTGACGTATTTTGTTATGTAGATCTACACTGAAGTTTAAATGTTTCCTGTGTTTCATTACGCTAAATATATGAAGGACTGAACATAATGTTTCTAAGCTATATCAGTTATTGTAGAGATATGCAGAAAGAGCTTACCATTTATCTGGGGCTTTCTTTTAGCTAGAGTTCTGAAAACATATCAGAGAAAGGAAGGTTTTGTTAACGCTGCTACTACACTGCATCGATGGTTACACTGATTTTTCCTCTTTGTCTGTATTTCACATTATCATCATTTAGCAGATTGGCATATATAATCAGGGATATGCTGATTTACTGCTATACACTTACTTTATATTTACCTTTAACCAGAATTAGGAGCACTGATTTTAGACCCATCCACTTTAATTTCTGCATGATAATTCTTTGTATTTTGATTTCAAAGAAATTGAATGGGCAACCTGATATTGATGACTGAATTTGATAGTAAATGTTGCTCATTGATAATATACATCATCATCACCTTCTAGAAAACTACACTCCATCTGCAAACGAAATGCTTGGAGCATCAAATTCTGGAATTGTGTTCTTGTCTTAAAACAAGTCAAATATGTTATCTCCCTTCCCTGTTTCATAATGTACATTCTGAGAACCCATTGCCTATTCCACTGTATTATGAGCGTATCGAGTATCTCTAAAGGTGAAGAGACAATGCTTGACAGCAATGCAACGCAAGGAACACAGTATATTTGATTGCATTCAAGTTCAAATGATCATCATAGGGTCAAAATTGCAATTTAATGAACCATTCAAAATGAATGTTAATGTACAAAATGTACGCTCCCCCACGCAAATGGTTTACTTATATATAATTATTGTTTTACATCAGGCATGGTATGTCAGCACTGTAGTCCATACAAAGCATTGATAAAAGGTTCATTGCTTAGCAGCTGTCCCTTCTAGTGAAGATAAAGCAATGGCACAGATCCACTGATGATCATCAAGATCGAATACTTGGTGGATTCAAGTCAATACTTTCAGGTCATTCAAAATCAAAAACAACAACGGATCAGTTACGTTGAGACTGTGCATGAAGTTTTGATCCTTATAAATTACCAAGAGGTCATCGAGTTTGTTCAACACAACCAGACGTGATTATTATTGCCAATCTGTTAGCCAATGCTCGTTTAAAACTGTATTCGATACTGGAACCTTTAGGGGCACTTACTTTGACGTCGAAAGTTGCTTTTACACAGACCGACCTGAATGCCATCGCCCTAACATCGAAGACGTCCGTTTATGAGCATGGACCAACGGATGAATTCTGTATATTTACCAGTGGAGGACCAAAATCATTACGGATACCAGCACCAAGATAAAAAGGTAATTTCACAGAAAAAAGAATTGTAAAAGATACGGCGCTATCATTACAGTCAAATCATGAACATTGACGTGTTGGAAGAAGCCTTAAAGTCAAGTCAAGATAGAGACTTTCGGATGAAACGATGATGAAATTAAATGTGTGCATTGAGTGCAATTTGTATTTATCACATTCCTCTTTAATCTACGTTGACTTTCGTCTCTAACGTATTCTTTTCCTTCACCTTAATTTTGGTTTAATCTCATTTCTTTATCACAATCTTTGCATCTGTTATATTTTGTATTTCATCTATCCTTTGCACCATCACTTTTTCTTTGTTTCATTTGTAACATTTTGAAGACATTTCTGTGCAATCAACGCGTCGACTCCAGCGACCATTCTACTTTTTTCAATAGCATCTATTATTGCTATGTTTTCCTGACATATCTGAATATGATTATACGTTTTTGTTTTAAGTTGTTCATGTCGAATTGTATTACTAAATATCAAATGAAAGTTTAATGAAAGCAGAAATTTAAAATATGTATATCTGCACACTAAAAGGTGTTCTGGCATAGGTATATATAGATGGTGTCAAACGTCGTTCCATATCAGCTGATTTAACTTAATCCTCTGGTAACTCTTTGTGTTTGCTGCTTATTTTAAGATATGTTATATCTGTATATGGTAAAGCTTTGTCTAAGAAAAGAGTGTATTTTGTTAGCCGTTTGTATGAGTCAGTTATTTACCTTCTTTGAGTGAAACTGTTTTAACAAAATTTAAATATAGTCATAATTGCATGAACAAGATTTTTGCTGCAGTTTCTCGTCTTCAAAATATTGCAGTCCAGTTTATAATCTTATTCATTGTATTTGTTTTTCATCCTTCTAAAGTGCGGTCAAAATTACTTGAAACATGTAACGTTTTCAATTAAATGTTTATAATTTATTTCTACTGTAGTTATTACCCTTCTCCGACATTCGCGACATTAAAGTCACCTTCCCGCCTTTTTCATATCTACCAACATTTTTATAATGATAGTTTTAGATTGTTCCACTTGTTTTATCATTAATACAAATTCGCATACCGTGTATATTTTAACCGCTTCGTGTTCTAATGCGCGCTTTATACAGAGCTAGCTGTCACCTTCTAAAACTTATCTTTGCAAAATTTTCATGATTTTAAAAACTTACATGATAGCAGAGGTACTTTGAGAACTTCATCTATTTGAATAAGATAACGATTTATTATGGTTGACAACACTTAGGCGATTAATAAGTTGACTTTCACAAGGATATACTTTGAAGCTTTCATTTGTACAGTCTGCAAAATATGTTTAACCTTGTATAAGTCCATTTGTTTGTCTATAGCTATAACTCTTCATCGTAAAGCATGCTCTCCACCTATCATCCCCCTAAATATTCAAGTGCTGAAATCACCAATCATTACATGCCTAATTGTTAATATTTCATCCATGATATTTGGAAGGTAGTCCTTTGCATATATTCTTTGAAATTTGTAAATTTGGACGTATTCACCAGTTTATAA
>JAECUM010045659.1:0-25940 GCA_016617855.1 Megalonaias nervosa
TCTCCACACCAACTGAAGAAACTATGATATGTACATGATTTTATTCCTCATTTTATTTCTCTTGCTAGTCTGTGTGTAGGTGTCAACACAATCATATCTGAACTCTGATGAAATAACTCAATGGCACGTGTTGTTTTACCAGAACCTCCAGGTCCATTGAGATAAATGGTTTTATGTCTAGCCACAGGATCAAATACAGATGGTGCTGTAGATACTGGTATTTGATTGTCATTACCGTAGTATATTTCTTTGATATCAACATCTGCTGATTCAGAATAATCGAGTATGCTTTCGTGTTTTATTCTCCATGATCCCCATTCATTACTACCGAGTAATGGTTTTACCAAAACCATGTATGTGCTATTTATATAAAACGCATCTGTGGCAACTCTGACAGCGTAACAAGGAAATCTATTTATCATCGATAATAAATTTATAGAAATGTAAGCGAGCATATAGGATCTTAAATGGGTAAATTGTGGTGACTCATCATCGATATAACTCATGATTGTACTTAATTCTGCCTGATGAATAAGCATTGCTTCTACTTATAAATGTTCCTTTGTTCATTGTGTCAGTAATTATAAAATGCAACTCAGCATCATCCATGATTAATCTCATGCAGTGTCTTTTATAATCATATGAACCACCTTGAGTAAATCTACCAATTCTTTTTCTACCGCGATCTTTTGCAACTTTATTTTTATAATCAATTTTATCCCAATCCTCATCCCCTGACTCTGTCAGTGAATATTTCTTTTGTTGTGGTATCGTAATAGCACTATTGAAGCCCAGTATTTTTCTAAGAAATGTCTCCCAAACCACGCATAAACGATCAGATGAAGATTATTACGAAACTTAAATGATTTTACACAAGCGAATCCAGTTAAATCAAAATCAGGTAATGGCCCATTTATCACAACTCTTATCATTTCATGTGTCGGATGTCCAAACCTTTTGAAATATTCAGAACAGTCTCCGTATCCAAGAAAACTCCCAGGATAACACGCAACCATATCAACCGATATAACTTTACGATGATCGTATTTGGTATTCCATAATCCGCCATGTCCATATTCGACACAACTATGCTGAATATCTTCAAGGAATTCTGATCGTGTTGGCTTCCATGAATTTTTCTCCTCAGCAAAGTGAGCAGCAACTGATGGAACTGTGAAACAATTATTCAGTAATTGTTCAACTTCAACATCATCAGAATTATATTTCAATGCAAGATTCTTCATTTCTTCACGGAGAGATTCTTTGCGGTAAATCTCTCCATTAGGTTTTACAAATTGATCAAAATTCACTGATTCTGAACTCTGAAATAACCAAACAGATACGGGATCATTTTTACTGATATTTCTGATAGTATCGAATATATAATCGTCATAAAATTAAACTATTTGCTCTCGTGAAAATATTGTTACAGCATTAGTCCATGCATGTGCATTATGAACAATGATTGTTATTGGAGCTCCTCTTGATGTGTATTTTGACGCATATAAAATCTCTCCAGTTAGAGTTCTTACTGTTATATAAAATTTTTCTTTTTTTTCTAGTTCAGAGACATCTTTGATAGACGCTCCAGTATTCTTAACTGTTTCTGCCCATGATTTTTTTACGTCTTATATCTGTTAAGCCATTGCTTTTTTGAAGTGTTCCTTAACTCACTCATCTACACAATTTAATCTTGATAATTTCATTGGTTTAAGATTTTCAACGCTGGGTTTATCATTTAACGGATATATCGCATAAACAACTGCGGTTACAGGATATGCTCGTTAATAATACAGTTTATCAATACCAGTTAATATACCTGGCTTGGATTTTTTATCCAATATAACAGTTTACCCTGAATGAGTTACTCTGACAGGTTCATGTTTATCATGGATAATCCAAATATCATCATCCATCTCCACAATAAATTTGATCAGAATAATATATCGCTGATTATCAAGGTAATTGATAATACTTCTTCCTCGTTCATCATTTATTCTTGTGTCGACGGTATCTCTGATTCTAAATGTCAACCAAGTATGAGTAGCACCATCATTTTGAAATTCTTTCTTGGCTTCACGAATACAATCGGTTATATCATCATTCATCAAAGCTAGGTCTTGCACTGAGTATTTAGCTTTGGATTTTGGCAATTTATCAAGATAAAATCTTGCTCTAGAAGGTTCGATTATGGACAATCTCTTAAATTCCTCCATTATATTAATTAGGACAGGATGTATTTAATTAGATTTTTGGCCATAATATAATGATACAAACAAATAACAAATGCAACTGGTTAATGATCGGATTTTCATTTCGCTGCAATAAAACATGTGTTAAAGAATTCTGCGGATACCACATGCAGAGTTTTCGTACAGGAAGCACAGGACCAGAACCTTGCGTTCGATGCGGAGTTGGAGTCAGAGGAAAAACTCAATTATGAGTGCAATGTGGTGGTAAAAAATATAGAGAGATGACGCGGTATTACAGCGAGAAATATGGACCATCAGCATCTCCATTTAAAACCATAGAGGATTATTTGGTTAGATTTCAGAATAATCATTTAGAAGAATGATTTTATATATATAAATAGAGCAGAATGAGTTTGTGAAGCATCCTATCATTAATAATTATGAGGCATCTGGTAATGGTATAATTTGAAGCTGTAAATCAAAGAGACCAATTAATGGATCTATTAATAATACTGGATATATTATATTTAATACTGGAAAAAATAAAATGTACTCTATCAGAGATTCATCTACGAGTGTTTTTACGGGATAATCAAAGATGGATTTGTAATCGATCACATCAATTCAGACCCGAAAGATAATTCTTTAGAAAATTTACATGTTGTTACACAAAGTCAAATTGTAAATTAGGAAGAACCAGTCATAATAATAATTCTCCAAGATCAGTCATATCTACGAATATAGAAACAGGTGAAGAAATAATTTTCCCATCGATGAATGCAGCTAGTAAGTATTCTGATGTTGTTATGCCTTCAGTACAACGTGTTGCAAAAAAAAAAATAACCAAATCAGCATTTTCGAAAAAATTCAACCAGAAGATTAAATTTAGGTATGCTGCAAGTATTTATAAACAAGTAATTAATAATAATGAACACAAATTTTATTATTTATGATACTGATGAAATCAGTATTGCTGATAAATTACCTCTGCGGACTAAAATCAAAATTACTGAAAGGGATGATATTACTTATATAGAATTCATTGATAGAATTTATGCAGGAAAAGGGTTCTCACATCGATCATGTTCCATCATGCCTGTTTCACATGATGAACGTGCGCGCCGACGATTACAAGAAAAATTCAGAGCATGAATACACAAAAAAGAATAATCCATGGATTATAAATTATTTTTTTTTATTCTTGTCTTCTGAAATTATCAGAAATATATTTATTCAGAAAAATCATGAACTCACTGAGAATTTTTTATTTAGTTGTGCAATTACCCCATCAAAATTAATGAAATTTGCTAGATTTCTTCAACTTCAGTCGTGCAAATACCCATCAAAATCAATAAATTTACTCAGATTTGCTGTATTTTCTTAATTTTACGGAATATTTCATGAAATTATTTATTTATAATATATTTCTGAAATTATTTTATTTTTTATGAAAAACTGAAAATCAGTGATATTTGTTGAGATTTCTTCATTTAGTCGTGCAAATGCTCCATCAAAATCAATGAATTTCGTCAGAATTCCTCAATTTTGGTCGTGTAATTACCCCATCAAATTATTAAATTAATTCAGAAATAATTTTATTCAGAAAAATAAATTTATTTAAACAAATGACTTTTATATAATGAATCATGAAAATATCAACGCTGTTACTGATGCAATTGAGCAACTACAACATGATGGTATAAAACTCTCTGATGAACTTGATCCTCAAAAAATCATGTGTAATTTTTAATCATTACAACAACAAAAAACTGAAAACAGATATACCATCTGATTATAGATTTACGAAATTAATTTATCGATCGATGATAGAATCTTTGGCAAAGGCTGATGATATGCAAGTTAAAGAATTTATTTCACTCGCAAATGCTATTGAAAAAATAAGACTAGAATTATCTCGCAAATATGAATCGAGAAAACTAGTGAATAGTCATGTAATGCAACTGCGAAAGATTATGTCAATGACAGAATCTGAAAGGGTTGTTACCAGTGAAAGCAACAGTGACAGTGAAGATAATACTGGATTAGTGACTATGGTAATGGCTAAGCAGAATCCCGGGGAGAATTAAAAAAAAAATATTTATTTTATCTGTAACAATGTTACAGTGATTTTATATATTTTTTTTAGCTTCTTGATGATTCAGAGATACTATGATGATTTCACATACACACTAATCCTTAAAATTTCCGATCTAAGGTCGAGTAAATGTCCCTGTTGATCAGTTAATTAAAAATTTATTCGAGATAACCACGGACTATGACATCTTAAATAAATGGGATTAATTGGTTCTGGTACAATCAAATAGCCTGGGGGTACTTAAGGTGTAAATGAATACAGAATATATCCCTGCTGGGCCTGACTGGATTTTGCAGTGTTAACTTGATAACCATCATCAATGACATCACACACTAGATTGACAGTGATCGTTGATGTGATATTGACGATGCCCGGTGATACACGACGACCACCCGAGTATGGATCGTTGTTGTATCTGAGGATATTCGGTGGTGGTGCTATTTTTTTCCACGATTCGAGGATTCTGGGAAAATAATTATTGATAACATCCATGAGTCGCTTTTTTAATCTACTTGAATCTAGTTTTGGTATTGTAAATGTTGAAATTTTTTCTTTGGTTGTTCCATAATAATCAATAAAAAATTTCATGAAACGTCATAATGGAAATAATTTATCTTGTTCAAGCATTTTTAAGATAAAAAGTTCAATTAATGACGTACATATCTGATCTGAGTTTATTTAAATGTTGTATTGTTTCAATGATATTTTTTTTGTGTCCTCCTCGTAGATTTGTGATAACGCTAAAAACAGATTTTTTAAATCATTGATTTTATGATTGTGTTCAAATTCAATTAAAGTAGCATATCCATCGATTGGTTCTTCATTGGGAACTTTATGGGATCCAATATTGTCGTATATAACATGTCCTGTTACTGGATCATATATAAAGTTGAATATAGAATGACGATCATAATGAGGAAGCCATGTTCCATCAGTATCAGTATAATCTTTTCTGTCCAACCAATTAAGTCTAAAATTGACACCAGGAATTCTGTTGAGATAAACGTCCGGTTTTTTATGTATTTTTTTTCTGTTGTAAAAAATTCCTCCGGTGGCCCATTATATTCAGGTTCGGGCCATCCTAGCACTGACCTGATCTAAGACTGATAAATGTCAACGGCATAATCCGGAGAATTTATTTCGATGACAGACGATAATATTGGTTCATGAACAGTAATGGCAATCTTTGATTCTTTTCCTGTAATGGATTTGATTCTGCGTTGGAATTCATCATTGATCTATTCGATTTGATAACTGTCCGTTGGAATACTAACCACTTGCCAATCTGGGGTTCCGTCGGATTTGTTTTTATTTGCAAATACTAATGAATTATTTGGTTGTAGTCCACCAATGATTTTGACCTAATATTTGGCCAACTATAATAAACCCGTTAATTGCGCTAATGCAATTTCTTTTGCTGGTATTGCAGTTGGAAAATTAATACTGAATTCAGGATTAGTTGTTGTTGTTGTAGGGTTTAACGCCATTTTTCAGCACAAGATATGCTATACATGGCAGCCAGTATAATTGGTGGAGGAAGAACCCTGGAAAACCCAGGGAAGCTACTGGCAGGCTTTCTCACGTGCCCACGATTAGTTGAACTCACTGATATCATTGTAGTTCTTACCAGAGCAGTATTAGTGACGATCTGTTGTAGTAATTCCTGTGATATCATTATTATGCTATTATTATTGTAAATCCTGTTCAGGAATTTTTTCATCAAATACTTCATTGTAGATCTTTATTATAATACCGAATTCTTCATCAGATATTATTCCATAGTTGAGCGACGAAGAAATCATCGACGATAATTTGGAATATGCTACAGTTGCAGTATGTAATTTCATCGTGTATTCGTTCAATTTTTCATTTGTGCACGTACCTACCTTTTTCGCGATAATATTGAATATTCCAGTGATCGTGGTTGATGATGAAACAATGATTGTTACAATGATTGGCGCTGTCATCGTCAACATTGATAATACTACGCCGGTTCCAGCAACAATCGCAGACACCGAATAAACGATGATATCAATGACAACTGCATGTCTACGATATTTCTTTATTTTTGCTGTATAATCATCGATGATGGTTTTTAGTTTATTCTGCCATGTTGTTACTTGATTGTATCTGTATCGCTGAACGTCTATCATTATACTGTATTAAGTAATTAATTGAGGTGTTTCAGCTACAAATTCCAGACACCACCAGTAAGACGCCGAGGTTAATTTTTTATCAGATGATACCAGCATAAACGTTTCTTCGGTATCTTTATTTAACACTACAGATAGAGTCCCAGAAAAATTACCAGTTCAATGACGCCATAGATACGTAGTAAATATACTAAATTTTACAGAACTAAATATGGACAGCCTGTACACGCCAGTTACTTCCGCAGTATGTTTGATAGTGTTATCGCTTGATGTCCACGTTGATGATCCTGATGATCCTGTGTATACTATATTGTTAATTTCTTTATGCGGAAATTTAACGAAATTAGTTTTTTGAACAATATTAGGAATTCCACTGACAATATCGTTGAGTCTCATGTTTATGTTGGCGAGTTTAATGTCAACAATTACTGGTTTTCCAAAAAATTCTTCAATGGTTTTGTTTAAGTTCCTACGAAAATTCAGAACGTTTGTATGTTATTATAAAATTCAGTTCTAAATGCGGTCATTCCATCATTGATCGTCGACAACAAAGTTGTCATCGGAATATTGTTATCGTCTACATATTTCTTCATTGCAGCATCGAGATTATCTGTTGGTTCTCCTACATTAATAATTTTATTGTTATTCATGTTAATGACGCTGTTCATTACATCGCCGGCTCTTAGCACTCGTTCACTTATGCTATCTCGGATCGATGACGGAGTAACACTAGGAACAAGTCTGCCCTCTTTGTCGTATACAGCAACAAGACCTTCTCACGATAATCAATTATGAATAATAATATCATTGATTGAAATATTACTCGTCTTCAATTTTCTTTCACGATTTTGAAATACAATAAGTTCGTTTGGATCAACGTTGGGAAGATTGAGCAGGTCAGATAATTCATCATTTATTTGTCTTGTTACTCGCTTGAGTAAATCAGACCTGGTGTCTGTTGGGTTCCGAACGTTGTTCGGGCTTTAGCTGATCTTCCGTAAATATCTACCATTATATGATTAGCGATTATTTAAAACAGAATTCGTATATTCATGTACAGCCTTATAGGGTGTTTTTTTTTATCTATTGATGCAGCATCAAGTACTGCAAGTGTTTCACGGCCACGTATCGGTGGGTCGGTTATTTTTTTGTGTTGGTAGCGTTGAATACCAGACTGGAATATTCTGAAGTCTGTCGATATATTTTAAAAATTCTTTTGGTGGTGCCAACCCATATGAATCAAAAAAAATAATTCCACGTGGATCAATTGCATATGCAACCCAGTGAGTGCCACAACCAGAGCTTTTATTGAGATTAATAATACCTGTTTCAATCAGATTTGGATTTTTCGGTATTTGATCACGCATAAAAACACCTCTGAAAATTCTTTATATTTAGTTGCTTAGCAGCATCGAGGAAATCAAAGTTAGACATTGGGAAAAATCAGCGAGTCCCTGGAATTCTTAATCCTTTTCCGTATCGAGTCCCTGGAAGTCTCAGACCCTGACCTCTTTGTTTCCTTCTTTTTAATCCTTGTTCAGCTGCTTTCTTCAGCGCCATTCCAGCAGCTGTCCCAACTGCACCTAACGCTGCAGCTTTTTCAACAGCTGGAGCGGCAGAAGCTATTAACGCTGGGATAGCTACAAGAAGTGGAAATATACCACCAGTCTTAACGATGTCACTGATAGCACCCGCAGAAAGATTTACTCGTATACCTTTCTTTGATTGCTTAGCTTCATTGAAATGCTTGAACTGGCATTCTGTTAGAGATAATTTATTTTGGCCCGCTGCGATTTGTTCTTGTTTTAATGATATTTTTTTTCCACATCGCTTCGCTGATGCTGACTGAAGTCTTTTAATCTGACTGGGAGTCAGACTGACACTAACGTGATATTATGACATTTATGATATATTTCTGACTTCTAAATTAACACTTGTATATTTTCTACTGGAGCATCAACGACTCTCATGCAACCACCAACACCTTCAAGTAGCATTGTTTTATCGCCGAGTATAACTGCGATTGCTCTGCAATTAGCAATAGCTCCTCATATCACACAAGCTCAAAAATGTATGTCAACAACGACTGTCTAAACAAATCCAAATGTTCCAGCGAAAAGTAATAAATCGGGTACAGCATTGTAAAATCTGTGATATTTGTAAACCAGTATCAACATTTTGATCACACCCCATAAACGACATCAATCGATGATATACACGCACCACATGATTTTGCTCGAAGTTCAACAAAATATCCTCTGATGGTTCTTAATGTCCATTTATTCTCAATGAAACACCGAGTTTGTCAAATATCATTGTACTACGCGTTTGATCATTTACTCGTGCAGCATCTTGAAGCGCAACGAATATATGTTGTGGCGCAAAGATACCCTGTTGTGATGCTATCTGCCATGTAAATAAACCATTAATTGTGCTTTGAACAGCATCTGTGGTTGTTGTTAACCATGATAGCGTCGACTTACCATTGCTGCCCATGAAAGTGAGTAACCGATCTTCTTCAGATATCGCTGGAGTCATTACTGGCATCCACAATGAAAGCTTTGTTAGAATTACCTTACCAGCATCACCGGCGGGTCGCCATATTGCATCATTGTCGGTTGCTTTTCGTACGAGTACAATTGTATGTTTGGTTCCAAAAATAACCTTTCTGACATTTCTGCAAAATCCAAAAATATGTGATAACGGAATTGCATATAAAAATCTTCTACTTCCACCCTGCAACATTGATCGACGTGCTGTGAATCCCAAGTTGAAATGTGCATTAGCACCATGAACCATCGGAGCAACGTCAGCGTCGGCATTATTGGCATGGTTTCTTGGTCGTCTTATATCATATGGTACATAGTTAGGGTGGTCAGAAGTGTCCTTAGTAAACATCATTGATGGACCAGCTGATCTTGAATAATCGTCGCTGTATCTTGCAAGGCCAAGTATCGTTGTGGTAATGTCAACATCTTTTTGAATCGATTCAATATTTCTTCCGTCGATCATGTACGTGGCACTGTTGAACAACGCCATGATGCCATTATTAACAAAACCAATACTATCATTGGCTCCATCTTCGGTATTATCTGTTTTTAAAATTTCACCTTCTACTTCAATAAATGCTTCAGCGGGTAAGAAATATCTACCTGTATCTTGAACTTGTAATTCGATTCGTCCACACTGATATGGCTGTCGTGCGTTGTAAGAATAACATTGATAATCACACACAGGCTCATCCTTGAGAACTGGCACATCCATGTCAAATGCGGGATCAGGTACACGTTTGAACATGTTATGTTATTGGTCATCGTCTAATACAAAGACCACTTCCTGCCATCAGACTTACTGCTACGTTATTTTCCTTTTCATCGGCTAACTCTGCTAGTTTTTGATTTGCGGCTTGATTTATTATTTTACTAACACTTGCAGGCATCACTTTAGTGCTGGGTAATTTTACTGGTGGGGGTCGGACTATTTGTGGTCTGCGTACTAATCATAATAATCTATCCTTGATTGCAGAAAATGCTTTATTAGCAACGTCACCAGCAGCGCTAATACCTTTTTCATGAATAACGTCAATAGCTTTCATTCCTAGTTGCTTTGCGATTGGTATTGCTTCTGTGGCTATTCTTCTAAATAAACCCTGAATGACATCACCAAATCCTTCTCCGTAAAGTGTCTTGTATACAGGTAATCTTGAATTTACTACCCTGACCATAGTTGGTCAACGTTGAGCAACATGTATGATCATCTATTATAATAATTATATCTAACTGTTTAATCACTGTGATAATCATCGGTGATTTCATTAATGAGGGACTGATATACACCAACATCCATAATACCACCTGTAAATAATCATTGACAAATTGACGAGATTTCATTGATAATTTCAGGAGAATTATTACCAGCTCGTTTTCCAATGATTAAAATTTCTAATCTATCTCCATTGGCAAGGATATTACTGGGACAAGTAACAAAGCCACTTCCTCGAGTATTAATACCACTTCCAGTTGCACCTTTATCAGTATCATTTTTATCGGGACTCAATAAAACATCAGGGGTACCTGGGGATCCTTCTGGGGAATAAAATGTTTCATCACTGGATGGTGAAGTAGATAATTCTTCTTGTGGTTGTGGTGATAATAATTGTTGTTGTTGTTATCTTGTTGATGATAGTCATTGTAGTTGTTGTTGTGTTCGTTGTTCTAATTCCTCTTGTTGTCGTTGTGCTCACTGTTTTGGCGATAGCGATGATGATGGTTGTTGTTGTTGTTGTGCTTTTTGCTGCAGCTGTTTCATTTTTTGTTGTCTTCGTCGTTGTCACTCCAGAAAGTTCACTATATATATATATATATATATATATATATATATATATAGACCACCAAGTCAGCCAATTCTGTAAACATTGCATCATGTGATGGTTTTGGTCAAAAATCCAAATTGTATCATGAACGAACGATCGTCCTTTAGTTAAGGAAAGTGATATTCATAAAGTGTACAAAATGATTCCACATTTCTGCTGTAAATGCATATGAAAATGTGATTTCAAAATGTCATCATGAAGACCCACTCCATGACATTCTTGAACCTGTAACGCAGAAAAACTTACCTAATATTTACCTTTTAGAATCGTACAAATAAATACATTATTTAAAAGATGGAAATGTTTAGAATAATACTGCTTCTTAATCCAAGTTACTAATTTTGCAAGAAGTTGTCCCACACCTACTTTATCATCTGCTATTCAACTCTGTCAACTTGCCGCTCGAACGAGATTCTCAGGAAATTCTCCGGCGTATAGTCTGTTTCTAAATTCTTTAGCATTTATTTCCATCCACGAGACGTTGTAAACACATAACATCATATTCATTGTTGTTTCTCTTCAACACAACAGCTTTTTTTTTTAAAATGTTGAACTTTAACTATTTTTTTTACAAGATCGGTTTAATTTGCTTAATATATCTTGACATTTATTGTAATTCTTACTTTGAACCAGCTTTAAACCTGATCTAATTATTCAACAGAAAAAGTCCAAAGTAATGTATTTAATTTCCATAGCCCAATACATAAGACATTACATCTTTTCAAAGCTATGTACATAATAGGCCAACATATCGCAAGTCATAAAAACACAGGGGTGTAACCAGTGTGTCCAAAATTAATATTATTTTGAACGGTATATTTTGGTAGCATATATATATATATATATATATATATATATATATATACACACACCCCCCAGACAGAACGGAAAGTGCTATCCCTGGATTCTGTAGAAGAATGCTTGATAATAGTAGGCAGAATTAATATTTAATACAAATAATACTATCATACAGGTTAGAGAAGTTTTAATTCGTCCTCTACAGAGATTCGAACCCAGGTCCGCAGGCAAATGGCACCCATCGACTTGCCTGCACGCACCAGCCCATATTCCTTCGCAACTAAGCACGCATCACCAAAATGATAATTCTGCCTACTATTATCAAGCATTCTTCTACAGAATCCAGGGATAGCACTTTCCCTTCTGTCTGGTGCATATTTATAATTCTATATAATTAACCCTATATACTCTGATTTCTTTCGTAGGAATCCGAATGATTGTGTAGATAGATGATTCGTCATGTGAGTGTGTCTGTTACTCACGAGTGCATATAACACCGATCCAGTCGCATCATTTTTGGTGATGCGTGCTTAGTCGTGAAGGAATATGGGCTGGTGCGTGCAGGCCAGGCAATGGGTGCTGTTTACCCGTGGACCTGCATTCAAATCTCCATAGAGGACGAATTAAAAATTCTCTAACCTGTATGCTAGTATTATGTGTGTGTGTGTGTGTGTGTGTGTGTATATATATATATATATATATATATATATATATATATATATGTGTGTGTGTGTGTGTGTGTGTGTGTTCTTTGGCTGATTGGCTTTAATGGCACTTATAGCAACATAATTCGCTGTATGATGCTGAAGAAGTGTTGGTTAAGTGCTTTCCTAAAGACACACACAGGCATTAAGTCTGGGAATATATATATTTTTTTTTAAAATATGCTTTTCTTTTTTTTTAGTAATGGTAGACAAATTTAATGACAGAGGATTTTATGTAAGGATGCGGTTTGCTGATTTTGCAATAGTTTTTTTTTTTTCAAGACATTGGTATTAGCACGTGTTGACAGATGACAGGTGCATAACATAATCATAAGCTAATTTGCTTTACAACCAGGTGGATTAAACAACAAAAACAAATTATTCATCCTTTAGATCCATCTTAAGTTTGTATCGGTAGGAAACCAGATATGCACTAAATGTTTAAGTCTATGGACCATCTCCTTCACTGGTGGGAGGGACTGGGATTTTTCTTCCAACTGCGATATAAGTTTTCGCAACTAACATTATGGACACTAATCACCGCAAGACTATTTTTTTCAGTTTATCTGGAGGTCTGAAACAATTCCACCAAGGACACCCGCCCCACTGGGTTGAGAAGTAAAATGGTCATTCCCTACATACATTATATTTATTTTCCAGCAACTGTCTGAAGAATGGGGCATTTCAAAGATAATAAAACAATATTCTCAAATGACGGGAATTTGAAATTTCGCCTAGATTTTTTATGCTGTAGGGTAGGGTATATCATTTGAAAAAAGGATGACTTACTTTTCTCTTGTACTGTCCACTCTCCTGATGACAAGGAAACTTTACTGCACTCAATGTGGACATCTATCCCTTCAGTACTTTTCCTTCTGGCTATATTTACATATTTCCCCAAAAGGCGCTTCGTTAACGTTGTTTTCCCCACTCCATACTGGCCCACCACCATCACCCGTATATTGTAAACCTTTTCCTTTCCACCTCTAAGAGCCTCCTTATACATTTGAAGGGATCTTGTATCCATTTTCAGAACCTCTTCAGGAATGACAGGATCTGAAATCAAATGATACAGTGTAGATAAATACACTTAGTGAATTCATACATGTGACAGCACAGAGAGGTCAAATAAGCAGATTTACAAAATTTGATCAGATTGCATTTTGAATCAAGAGACTTTTTACTACCAACCCAAGCCTTGGCAGAAAAAAAGGTAAAAAAAAGTGGAAATAATGCAGATAACTCCAACATATTTATATGTACATATGATCAGGTTGTAGTCAATCAAACCTGTTCTTAATTCAAAAGCATAATAAAATCATAAGGAATAATACTTTTGGGTGGGTGGGTGGGAGAATTCCGTTATACAAATTGAAAAATAAATTATCACGAGTTTACCAAACAATATTCCGGTTTCAAGCAGCCTCCAAGCCTCCCGTTACACAAATTATATAGGAATAAACACTGAGTCCAACCCTTCAATAAAATCGGGCATAATAGCCCTTTGGTCAGTGTCCGTTGTCCCACCCCCTTAATAAACCCTGGGAAAATTGGGGCCATAATGGGTGGGAGTAACTTGTATAATCCTGTTCTCAAGACGTTAAAGAGTTTAAAATTTACAATAACATCAATAGCAGCAACAACAACAATAATAATAAAACATACATTATTCTAAGTGCATTCCATGCAGACTATAGTTACTTCCCTGATTCCTTTTTTACGTGAACATATATGAAATTAACTTTTATGCATATTCCTTCAATTACCTTTAGATCTAGAAATAACTGGTTTATATTTCATTAGCATCATCATAACCCTAACCAATGTTTATGCATTCCTTTAAATATAATTTCATTTGTTTAATATCATCCTTGGAGACAAAAAATAAAATAAGCCCAACCTTTAAAAATAAATTCGGGTATAATAACTCCTAGAGGCAGAGCCCATTGCCCATTGACTTCTCCCCTCTCCCTTAATAAACATTAGGAAAACTGGAAGTGGAGAAGATGGGGGAGGGGAATAACCAAATATATCCTATTGTCAACAAGATTAATAATAATAATAATAATAATAATAATAATAATAATAATAATAAAATGTGAGTTGGATTTTTTAAAGTAGCTTTAGCAATTTTAGTCATATCACTACATTGTCTGCAGTGTGGCAGTTTATACTGAATTTATAGTGATGTCTAGCACTGGGGCATCATGCCACAGACATGCAGCATCATATCCCACCCAGTCACATTATCCTGACAGCAGGCAGACCAGTCCTGACACCAACCGCTTAATGCTGAGCGCTTGGGAGCTGCTAGTACCAATTTTATAAGTCTTTGGCATGACTTGGCCTGGGTTTGAATCCGTAACCTCCAGCATCCGAGGCGGACGCTCTAACCACATAGGTCAATATTAATAATAATAATAATAATAATTTATGCTCACCTGTCAGACCATGGTTAGATTCCCTGACTCAGTTTTTAAGTGTAATATAACTGAAGTAATGTACAATGACTTCCCTCAAATGACCTTAAGATCCAGAAATAACTTATTTATATTTCATGAACATGGTCAGTCGTCATTTCTCAATATCTACGTATTTAAATTAAGAATTTAAAACATTATAAAACGTTACATTTGTATGATACATTTTATTGTTTAGATCTATCTTTTGTCTTATTTAGAAAATTAACAATCTGAATTATTATTATTTCCATTTTGACTTCATGTAACATTTTATACATTTACATTATGGTTTTCCAAGTTTGAATTTAAATAGTTGAGAAATGCCTATATATATATATATATATATATATATATATATATATATATATATATATATATATATATATATCTAACAAACTTTATTTGTCATGCAACTTAAATGTTTATCTCAATAAATTTAGAAATATGGATTACCTTCATGATCGGAATACTCTGATCTGTATCGAGTAATCACATTCCTCCGCCTGCTTGTGACGTACAGATATCCATGTCGTTGGTCGTAGTATATGGCGATGAGATGTGATGATGGCAGTATTCCCTGGGTATGTACCATCATTGGTTGACCTGTCTCTCTAAGCTGATGAATACAGGAAGGGTACATCGAGTTACACACAAATATAAATCCCTTTGCATCCACAGTTATACCGCTGGGTAACTCCAGGTCATTGTGTTGATACAGAAATTTCCGTTCAGAACTTCTATATCCATAAACACCGGTATTGTTAGAGTAGTCAGCACCAGCATAACACGAGATAAAGACCATGCCTTTTCTATTTGCAGACAGAAAACTCACACTGTGCTCTCCGCATTCACAGATATTGTGAACTGTTTCTAAAAGTCCATCTGTAAGGGACACAATGCCCCAACATATTTTGTCCTCTTTCAAACCACTGATCATAAGTCTTTTATTTAAATAGTACAATCCATTACACGAATCAAGTCCTGTCTTTACATCCAATGTCTTCATTCGTGTTATGCTTGTTGTTTGATTTGTACATTTAACTGAGATGATTTCGATCTGACCGCAGAACTCCAGACTTACTGCCAACTGGGTTTCATTGTCTTCTATGGTACATGCGCATATCTCAACGGGACGGGAATCCGGTTTGTATACAGCCAGTTGACGTCCATCTTGGAGACTGTGAAGACGGACATTACCCGCTTTGTTGTCTACCACCATCATCTTGTCTGGAGGCAGAATCACAAGACCGCTGTACGAGGCGTGACGGTCGGCTGTAGAATATAAGTGCTACATAACTTATATTATTATGTATATTTAATTTGCATTGTGTGGTTGACCTTTTTCCATAACTGAAAGTATGAGTTTGGGCCTACCTGGCTAATATCTTGTTGTATTGTGTACAACATATTACAAAGCTAATCGTTGCCTATGTTCTTAGATTATATTTTATAATCATTATTACTTGGAGGTACACATGCTCATTTAGGTTTGAATTCAGGACATTGGTATTCCCCTCTGAAAAGCATGGTCTCCCTGCCCTTTCCTAGGTAGTGTGTTAAAATTTAAATAAACAGACCTGACTTTGTTTACGAATTTGGTGGAAAATTCCTTTTAGGTGACAGGGTAATTTAGGAAAATGACATATGTCAGATGGAAAGGTATATAAATTGTTTACATCACAATTTACTCATTTGTATACTAACATCAGTCTTTAGATGAATCAATTTTAGTTGTGTTTCATTTAGCTTTTGCGAAGATTTATTTATTTAAATTATTTATTTAAATCATTCATTGGAATTACAAATTGTTCTTGACTTCAGATCTAAATCACTTGTTTAGGATTATTGTGAATTCATTTAGGGACTCGTAAGAAAAGGGTTAAGAGGAGTTGAACTGGGAAAAATAGAAAGCTTCTACAGGAAGTTCCCAAGGTGCATGTGGAGACGAGATTAAACTCTCAGAGACAGAAGGAGGAAGTACGAGAATAGTACAAGGAGTAGCGGAATACAAAGAGTAGCACAGGAAGGGTGCATGAGAAGGGGAATCGCATAAGGAGTGGCATAGGAGGAGGGCTGGGGAGAAGAAGGTTGAAAGGAGAACTGATACAGCTGAGAACAAGGGACTACTTACTGAAAGATGACTCTCTTACATTTGGACAATAATTCTCGTATGATGGAATAAAGAAGGAATTTTTTTTTAACAGGCCAAATTAAAATATTAACTTATAGATGGAGTGTAATTGTTTAGATTTATATCAAGAAATTGTTTGATTAGTTTATTTATTATTAATATCGATTAAATTGTTACATATTTTACTTTGAGTTGTTCGTGTATTCAGGCTGTCGGCATTGCTGACTGGGGGCTCATGAGTCATTCAATATGTAAAGGTCACTGGCCACCTATATTGTACAAACGTGTGATATTATATTAGTCATAAACAAAACACATTTGTTATGTATGCACACCATAAAAATGTTTAATAAGACTTAAATATCCACTTTTTTAAATGAAAAAAATTATTCGGCAATCTCTGTAAACAATTGGTAGTTTCCGCATGCCATAAACGGATATGATGTACATTTATCCCTTTATTCAACCTAGCCATTCAAGTGTTTAATTTCCCCACATAAATATCTATGTGATATATCTTACGATCGTGCTTTTGTACAGCAAATATGGTACACTGTGTTGCATATGGATGTAACCAAAAGAGTGATGATGGGAAAAAGGGTTCTTTCTTTTTCCGAAAGACCCCGTTTACCAGAAGAAAAAAAAAGTGGATTCAGGCTGTGGGATCAAATAGGGTTAGGGGATTAGAAAGTTGTATCATTTATGCCGGATTATAGTCAATTTGGCCCAAAGACATTTCGGCCCAACTTGAGAGACAATTCGGCCCAACTTAACTATAGCTTGAACAAGTTCTTTTTCTTCAAACAACAAGTAGATACTATGTAAGATAGGTTTTAGGAAAAAAACTAAATTTAAACAAACTATCTTGATATTCTTTCAAAGAAAATAATCATACTTCATAACGTACATATATGTGAGAAAACACAAACTGACATATCTTGCTCGTTCTAATTAAAATATTTAGATACATTTTTTTTAATGCTAAAAATATATGCATCTGCACAACAACATTCTCAATATAAGTCTTCCAGTCAAATTATCAATACCGATTTATAAAACAATAATACTTAACAGATAATATTCTACAGAATACGAATACATTTTTCTAAGGGTAGTGTACGTGAGATATTATAACAAATGTATTTAATTTCAGGCTTCACGTTGTAACACCGCTGCATACAATACACACTCAATTACAAGAGTGAGAGAGTGAGAGAATAATGTTGAACATTTTGTCAGTGTTTAGTTGCTGCAATATGAAGCTCGTACCAGTTAATTTTATGGTTTGTTTTTATATTTCAAGTTGTCTTTGTGTGTGCGCGCATAAATTAAAAGCTTGTCATTACTAGTCAATATCGTCAATCATATTTGCTCCATTATTCCATACAAATAAGAAAGGAAATAATTTCATGTCGAATTTGTGCCCCCCTCCACCTTGCACCGTACAAAAAAAATTGAAAAACATAACACTTATTTGAAAATAAAATATATCCACGAACTCCGCATATGTAGCAGATGCCGACTTACATATGCATCCTTACTGTAGTGTGTATCGCTCATGTCAAATAACAAAATCGCAAAAGAGATGAAAATATCAGGCACTGCCATTCACGCATGATAAGTTACAAGGTGCAAAACTGACCAAGACTGTATTGTATGCAGGTTAACTATTCGACTGTATCTCGCAAATAAAAATCATTATTTTAAAATACATTCACTGTGAGTGCAAATGATAATCTTTTCCCTAGCATGGGTTAAAAAAGTGTTATTAAAGCAAGTTATTGTTATGTATATTATTTGCCCTGCAAACATCAATTATGATTACATATGGCAAACAAATAGAAGCCAGAGTGATTGATAAACACAACTGGCGGCAAGCAATAAACTCCTTGCTTAAACTTACCGACATAATATCAAATACAAAGGTTACTTTATTTCAAAGCAAACCAACCCCGGAAACAGACTTTGATATCTTTCAAATGTGCCAATTTTTCTTATGAAGTCGGCCGACATAAGGAAGCCAATTTTCGTTCCTATGGATTCTTTAAAGTGTGCCAATTTCATTTTTTTAATAAAGACGGCCAATGTAGAGAAGCCAACATTCATTCCTTTTTAAAGGGAATTTTCAAAATAAATTGAAACAATGGAACAGTTTTGAAAGCGACACGATCTAGTGCGTCACGCACACATATCGATATAAGGCTGAACAGTAAATTAGTTTTCAGTAGTTTCATCTAAATGTTCCACATTCATAGTTTATAATGTTTAATTTTTCAACAAGAAGAAGCATGTACTTAGTCTTGTTGGGATAAATGTACGTCATTTCTGGTTGGCGTCCTCTACAGGTGGGAAATCATAGCTAAGTGGAAGTAACAGAGTTGTATATGTCTTTTTCGAGTAATTAAATTATTATTTCTTCTTTACACTTGATAATTTTTTGTTCTTTTTGTGAGAGTATAACTACTTTTAATCATGTAATGCAAATCTGATGTAAACAGAAAAATGTTGGAGTATGGCCTGTGACCTTTAAGTGCCCACCTTTCTACCGCATTAGTCCTAATACTGTAGGGGGGTTAAGACAAACGACAACAGCAAATACGAATACAATACTTATTACATACCCATTTAATTTTAAATATTAAGTAACAGCCCTCTTATAATATGTCCTGAATGATTTATTGAAATACATTTATTTATATGCATTTTATTAATAAATGACAATACACGTTTGTAATTTTACGAAATACAATCATACTGAGTGAAAATGGCTCCATTTGATGCATGGGATAATGGTGGAGTAACGTAGGTAGCGACAAGCAGTTTATGGGTATCGCACCATATCAAAAGCAGAAAAATTAGTTTAGATTGAAAACAATATTGTGGACAGAATGTTTGACAATGAGTTCTTAGGTGAAGCTGGTGTGCAAAGTGGCACCAAATGTGTGTGTGTGTGTGTGTGTGTCTTTGAGAGAGAGAGAGAGAGAGAGAGAGAGAGTGTACTTTGCTGCTGAAATGAAATCCTGTGTTGAAAGATTTAAAACATCCTGACAGTAAGAAAGACTGAGGGAGTCATATCAGGATAAGCAGATAATTAAGGGACGGTAACTACAGCTGCAGCATTTGAACTTCAAATGGGTTTTCTAATGCCACAAAGTGCTGAATTCTGGGAGCAAATAACTTAAACAAAAAGGTCTACAAAACCGAAGAACAAAGACTTCTGAACATATGGATCTCGTTTCCCGCTGCAGCAATGATGACACAGAAGATACATTCCACAATGTAAATCATCTAAAATTCCATACTTACCAAAAATCCATTCAGCTCGAACGTTTCAAAAGTAAGGTGTGCAGAATATTTTTTTATAACTGTTTTTTACGGCGCATATTTAAGTGGAGGGACTTTCAATTTGTCTATTGCCGCGTCTAGAGGCTTAAACTAAGTAACAAGACAAGGTGAAACCCAACAAGCATTCAAGTTTCTAAAATATAAATTTATTAAATATATATTAGATATAAAATCAAATGAAGTGAGAAATTACAAATAACATACACTGCATGAATTAATTATTAGAATGTTATCCTGTATTTTACTTTCAATTTCACATCAAACAGGAAACTATTCAATGGTTCTAATGCGTTTATGTGCTAACGTGCTAGCACCAATGAATAATCAGTTTTAGTTAAAAAAGTTTTTATTTCAAGGTTATCCCGTGAAAGTAGAATGTCACTAAAATCCTTGAAAGTTCCACATAATTCGACTAAATTAATTAAATTTTCAGGTCCTTGAATAATCTTCACATAATCCTTAAGATACTATCTATTTTAGAATAACTGTTTTCACTATATTATAAATAAATCACGAGTTCCTCGTACGACTCTTACAAAAACTGCATGTTAACTGCAGAATCCCAATATGGTGCTTTAATTCTCTTATAGTCTCCATGTGTGCAAATAATAAAAATACCTGAATCACTTAAACGATTCTCGAACATTTAAATCCTTAAATTGTGAAATACTTAACAGAAATGTTCGATTTTTTTAATTATTGAGCCAATCAACAACTAAGGTGTGCATGATACTTCTACAGAAAATATGTACTCCTTGTTCACATGATGTTTCGTAACCTGCATCTAAATTAAAGTGTGGCCTACTTAACAGATAGTTGTTGACTTGATTTGGTTAATCTGCCTTGATTTATCAATGAACTTCTACACATATTGTACATGTACTTTTACTATAACACTAGCCAGCCACTGAATTTAAAGAATTGAAATATAAACATCATAAACCCAGATGACTTATATTAAACTATATTATACGTTAATATATAATACAGATATCCAAAACACTATTAACATTACTGACGAAATAGAATTTGTTTGGTAACTCTGAGAACAAGGCCGACAAACACTTGCAACATAGAGGCAGCCGTACCACAGAGAGCAGCAGTTGTTTTGACTGTGATTCAGATTTAGAATAATCACATGTTATTGAGACTTTTTTTATTGCTGTGACACACTCTGGAAAGTTTATGTTTGTTTACATTTTAAATTCTTGCGACTGAAGCAGAAAATAAAGAAAGAAAACAAAACGTTGTTTAGAATTTCTTGTAATAAATATCCAAATAAATGTGAAAAATCTAGTCCGCATATTAGACAGACAGAATATTTGTTTTCTTAAAAAATATGCTTAAGTTATCACCTTTAAGTTCAATACATCAATAATTTATTACATGAAATATAAACAGATAGTTTGACAGTATCTAAAATGAATGAAATTTCTGTACAAATTATATGTATTGAATTACCGTTAGTCTGTGAAATTTGCCCATAAACTTGCTTGGAAGCAGAATATACTCAGTAAGTAGGGAGTAAGAAAAGAGAGTCACTTATGGGTCGAAAACCTATGTTCTATTTGAGAAGTAAGGAAAGAATCCACTTGCCTATGACAGCAGCTTAAATCCATTCATATGTCCCATACAACATTTTTAAAAATTCAAAGCTAAAGAGTACATAACTGTATCTGCAATGCATACACATTGCATACCCATGACACAACTGCATAGTATGCCAAGTCCCAGTTATGTATACACATTGCATACCCATGACACAACTGCATAGTATGCCAAGTTATGTACATGTGGGTTGGTTGTACAATATCTTTCATAACACGCCAAACTTTTAATTTATTTTTCTAAGAGTATTCATTCAAAAACTAAAATAATGAAAACGACTTGCATAAAATAAACAGAAATATTATCATTATAATTTTTATTGTCATTATTCTTGTAGCTTTGTTGTCTCGACATTCTTTATACAAATAACAATAATACATATTATTAGTATTGTATTATTAATATTATTAATATTTATTATTATTTTTATTATTACAATCGTAAGATTGGGAAGATGTAACATGTACACATGCCAATGAACTATTCCTACAGTTATAATATGTCGCAGGTCTATTATCAATCGCACCCCACCTCCTGTCTTCCTGGCACAAATACTATATAGCTTAGGATTATTTAATTCCTTCCTACCTTATTAATCTAAAAAAAATAGACCTTGTTCTGTCAGCACAGTGTTATGTAATTTGGAAAAATAAAGTCGTCAGCCATGAGTGCAATTTTGAAGAATTTCTATTTTAAGTAGAAAGCGCAAGGTAATATTGTACATTATAAGATACAAGATAGTGATGCTGAACATCATACAAGTGGAATATAGACTTATATGTCAAACGATGTAAATAGTGCAGTCTGAATAGACATGGCGTAATACAACGTTTGTTTAATTTATAATAAAGTTGCATTTAAGATATCAGTGCTCTGACTACATTAAACTAATAATTAAACTATTCACCTGACAACAGTTTTAGCAACTCGATAATTAATACAAATAATCACAGCAACATTTTCGAAAACAATGGTTGATAGTTTTATCGTAAGGTGCATGATTGTCACACGGATATTCCCACAGGTCAAAATGCAAGTCGGAACATCTATACTGTATACCTACCTCTTTAATGACTACGACTGTAATGACGTGATACAAAACTACACTAAAAATTATGTAAGTCATAAATATATCACACAAGTAGATTAGAGACATTTACAATTTTTACAGTGCAATTTTGAAGAATTTCTATTTTAAGTACAAAGCGCAAGGTAATATTGTACATTATAAGATACAAGATAGTGATGTTGAATATCATACAAGTGGAATATAGACTTATATGTCAAACGATGTAAATAGTGCAGTCTGAATAGACATGGCGTTATACAACGTTTATATAATTTATAATAAAGTTGCATTTAAGATATCAGTTCTCTGACTACTAATAATTAAACTATTCACCTGACAACAGTTTTAGCAACTCAATAATTAATACAAATAATTATTACAAAAATTTTCGAAAACAATGGTTGATAGTTTTATCGTAAGGTGCATGATTGTCACACGGATATTCCCACAGATCAAAATGCAAGTCGGAACATCTATACTGTGTACCTACCTCTTTAATGACTACGACTGTAATGACGCAATACAAAACTACACTAAAAATGATATAAGTCATAAATATATCACATAAGTAGATTAGAGACATTTACAATTTTTACAGTTATGATAAACAATCCAAAATCATGCAATATGAACAGAAGTGTCTTAAACGTAAAAATATCTTTACTTCATATTTGGATGGCATTTAGCATGCGAACAATTTCATTAAACGTTAAAAAAAATATGTAATGTAAACATTATTATTATTACTGCGAATACAATACAAATAATTCTTAAATATATTAATTTACCAGATATAAAGAAAGAAAATGGAAAGAATCATTACTTTCACTGATGGAACCTAATGTTAATTATGTTACAGTGGTGCACGCGCCATGCGATGACGTCATAAGCGCGCGCGAGTTTGGTTCTTAAATCTTTGTATGTGATTGGATTTCAATCCCTCATTGAAAAGTCAGTTAGTATCCAGTCAACCTGCTTGTATACGAATGAGCACAGCCGTTGTACTAAGGTTTAGATTCCCCAAATTGTAAAACAACCATACGCTAGGACTTTGTCATAGATGCCAACTTATTGAAACTTTGACGATGTTATATATTTTGCTTCCGTTCAGTTTAGCACGTTCTGAAACACCATGTATGCGCAATGATATGTTATCAAAATCAACTAGCTAGTTAAATATGACTCATCTATCACATACCTTCATGTTCCAGTTCCAGAGTCCCATCTTTGACAAAATTACAAACTGCTGTGGCCATGGTTTCCTTCTAACCGACTGTGGTTCAAGTAGTACTGTCTAAGTGTCAACCTAGCGCATAAAAGACATAAGGACTGGGCTGCAAAAGATAAATAACAAACTTCCAGCTAAACTCCATGTCAAGTACATAGCTACTTTTCAATTTATAAATTATGTAATGAATTTTTAGTCGTATGTCCTCATTTCCTAATAAAGTCACGCAAATACATCTTTCCCTCGCAAGGTGTCGTGATGGAGAGAAGAACGAAGATTCCCTCATGTAACCGAAGGCTGTCACGATATGGAAGCTTCGCATGCTTGAGGTACGTTTTTGAAACACATTAAACATGCCATGTCTTGACATTACTATATTTAGTTACCTTGATGCATACTTTCTTAAATATCAACGTATCTCCTTCATGATTCTTTGATTAACATGCTTAATTTTTTTTAACTCTGCTGCATTCCGACTCGCGATGTCATTTCAGTACCACAATCCAGTGTGGAGGTATTGAAATTACGTCACAAGGCGTTTTCATTGGCTGACTGAGTTTCCATTAGCTACCGTATTTGTATATAAATACGTCAGCATCGACAGAGCCCAGCCTGGGGCCAAGGGCCCAGGCCGGGGCTATAATCAGTCGCGAAGCACACAGTGCATAGGCGACTTTAATCCATGGCTGGGGGTGGGGGACAGACGACAGCGGCTTTCACACATTGAAACACCGACTTGAACGGTTGTAATAAAAGAAACAAAAGCATAAACCATGGCTATGGCAATGCTTCAGGTAACACTGAAATTGGATTAAAACCACCCATAACAATGTTAGATGAACTATAAATTTATCCTGTTTGGAAATACATTCCAAATTACCATATTTCTCCATGTATGGAGACATACTTCTAAAATCTTCTCTCCAATCCTGGGTAACAGTCCCAAAGAAAATATAATATATGTATTAATGTATGCATGTGCCAAGAAGTAAAGTAAGGGAATTACTAAGTCACAAATATGAAATGTTTTGTATTGCAGAAATTGTGGAGCAATTTAAAGTCATTGTAAGCTTGTACATTTCTCCAGTTTTGGGTATATGTCAATACCCATAGATGGGTAAAACCATATATATATATACATATATAATATGATTGTTTGTACTGAAAAAAGAAACATCTATACTGTATACCTACCTCTTTAATGACTACGACTGTAATGATGCGATACAAAACTACACTAAAAATTATGTAAGTCATAATATATCACACAAGTAGATTAGAGACATTTAATTATGTAAGTCATAAATATATCACACAAGTAGATTAGAGGCATTTGTTTGTACTGTGTGATTCCAATGTTTGTATAAATTAAATCTCCTATATTTTACTTATCCTGACTTAATTTTCTTTTGGTTAAGTGCTAGGCTGGGACGAACCTTTTACTTTTATGAAAACGTTGCCCTTATTTGGAGGAAGAAAACGTTACATCAGCTTATTTTGAAACATGACCGATTTGGCTACTTCTGCGTGTTCTTTGGGCACTTAGTTCCCATTTCCCCGATGTGATACAGCAAAGTATAGTGCTGAAAATTACGTTAAAAACTAGTCAAACAACAGCCTGGCAATGACAGTTTTAAAATGACTTTGTGTCGAATATGATGAAACCTTGCGTGTCCTATATTCTCCTGCTTTGCTAAATGCCACTCTCGGGACTGGATCATGTTATTTTTTAATAGCAAGGATGCTTGTCGTGCAAGCTGTTTCTTCCGTTCATGTTGAGTGG
>JAECUM010045660.1:0-44315 GCA_016617855.1 Megalonaias nervosa
TGCATTGTTGTCATCAACACAGTCTTAGATATCCCTTAGAACATTTAGTGACTCATTTTGATCCAGACTCTTCTAGATGTGATGACAAAGTTGAAAGATGGTTTTGTGAAAATTATGGTTTTCTTTTGTAATTAGCTAGGAAGCGTAATCTGCAAATCTTACTCAAAGAATTTAATGAATGAAATTGGAGAAACATTTCACAAAGTTGTCACCCTTGTAAATAAGTTACTGTTTGGTAAAGAAAAAAATGTTGACTTGCTGCTGTTGTATTTACTGTTGTTTATTGATTTGTTAGTTATAAAATAAACATGTTGTGGTTTGGAAAAAATGGGCGTCTCTTGTTTTTTTTTTTGTTTTTTTTTAAATGAACACTGTATGAATATATGCTCTTTCACCTCTCTCTGTCCCTCTGCATTATGTTAGCTATAGCGTTGCCATAAAACCACAGGGATATTTTCTATCGAGTCCGCGCTTTAGGTTTGCAAGTGGGGAAAAAAGTGTCAGCATGTTCATCCATCATTATTGTGTCCTGATTTTTAAACTTTAGACAAATACTTATACACGCAGACACTCGCACCATAGAATAATGGGTAGAAGAGTTTTGAATAGAGTGTGGAAGGGGTGTTGGTGGTAATGGGATATTTTATGGTATAGGTAGTATGATAAACAATATTTATGAGGTTTAAGTTATAGTATAGTTTTTGTTTTCTTTCAGCTCCTTCTCTTACACTCTAAGCTAACACAGGACGTTTTTTATAGTGTGTGGGTAAAAGGGATGGTATATAAAGTATGTGAGAGTATGTTATGTGAGATTTCATCTCCTTCTGTTATATTGCAAGCGAACACAGGGCGTATTTTAGGACAGTGAGCGTGATATAGTTGGATGGTATAGTGATTGTGATGGATAGTACTTTTGGTAATGTAAAGGATAGTATAATTTTTAAGATTGTGTTTCCTTCTCTAACATTTTAAGCTAAAAGTGGGCGTTTGGATAGTGAGTATGATATAATGGATGGTATTGTGGGTGTAATGAATAGCATTTTTGTGAAATTTCACCTCCTTCTCTTATATTCTAAGCGAACACAAGAAGGCATTTTGGATAGTGAATATAATATGCTGGATGGTATAGCTGGTGTGATGGAAAGTATTTTTGTGGTGTAAGGGATAGTCCTCTTTGTGAGAGTTCATCTCATTCTCTGACACTCTAAGCTAACACAGGAGTTTTTTGAATGACGTTGTTAGGTGAGAGATGGTGTAATGGAAAGCATTTTATGGGATGTTGAATGGTATATAAGGTGTGTATGTTTTGTTTGTTTTCATCTCCTTCTCTTTTATTCTAAGCTGAGACAAGGTGTTGTGTGTGTGTGTATGTGTGGTTGTGTGTGTGTGTGTGTGTGTGTGTGTGTGTGTGTGTGTGTGTGTGTGTGTGTGTGTGTGAGGGGTGAGGGATGGTATTGGTGATGTTTTGGGCATTATGTTTGTGACATTTCTTCTCCATCTCTTACATTCTAAGCTACCAAATGGCGTTTTGGATAGAGTGCATAATGGGATGTTGGCTGGTATATAAGGTATGTGAGAGTATTTTTGTGGGATTTCATCTTCTTCTATTAAACTCTAAGTTAAAAATGGCCTCTTGTGATAGTGTGTATATGGGATGTTGAATAGAATAGGGATATTGGATGATATAGTGGTGTGATGGATAGTGATTTGTGGTGTAAGGGATAGTCTATTTTGTGAGATTTCGTCTTCTTCGTTTATATTCTGAGTAAACACATGGCATTTTTGGATAGTGAGTAGAATATGCTGGATAGCATAGCGGTGTGATGGGTAATATGTTTGTGGTGTAAGGGATAGTCTTTTTTTGTGAGATTTCATCTTCTTCGTTTACATTCTGAGCGAACACATGACTTATTGGGACAGTGTGCTTAGGGGTGTGAAATAGGATAAATAATGTGATGGATAGTATTTTTGTGGTGTAAGGGTTAGCCTACTTTGTGAAATTTCATCTTCGTTTACATTCTAAACTAACACAATGTTTAGTGTGCGTGCGTGTGTGTGTATTGGGCGTTGTTTGTCCCTATAAAACTTCCTTTGTCCTATCAAATTCATTTCACTTACCTAATTACCTACAGCAGTGCATATTCAGGTCAGCCACTTGCAGCACTGTTACTTAGTAGCCGCCCGATTGAGGTCAGCCACATGCAACACTGGCTGGTTTTGAGGCTATAAATGTAGACTTGGGTTTTTCCATAGGAATTTCAACAAATTATAGCTATAAAAATATATTTTTTTTTCCCACAGGATTTTACCACAAATTATGGCTAAAAGTAAATCTTAGGTTTTCGCAAAGGAATATCCTACAAGTTGTGACTATAAATAGATACTTGCGTTTTTGAATTGGACATTCCTACAAGTTGTGACTATAAACAGATACTAGCGTTTCTTCCATTTCTGACTTGCCTAGTATGATATTTTAATTCTATACTAACACTAAGGCGCATTGGATAGTTTGTTTAAGGGGTGTTGAATAGTTTAGTTGGTGTGATGGATAGTATTTTTATGGTATGAGGGATAATAGGTTTGTGAGATTTAATCTCCTTCTTTTACACTCTAAGCTAACACAGGGCGATTGTGATAGTGTGTGTATGTGAGTGTGCGTGTGTGTGTGTGTGTCTGTGTGTGTAAAGGGTGTTGAATGATACTGAGTTGTTGGATGATATAGGTGGGATATTGGGATGTTGGATGATATAAGCTAAAACAGGACGTTTTGGGATAGTGTGAAAGTTGATTAATGGTATAGATGGTGTAATGGATAGTATTTGTACAAGGTGTTTAGTTTGCTTTCATCTCCACCTTTTACACTCTTAGCGAACTAATGTTGTTTTTTGGATAGTGTGTGGGATAATGGATGGTATAGATGGTGTAATGGATAGTATTTTATGGGGTGTTGGACGGTAGGTAATATGTGTGAGAATATGTTTTGTTTGCTTTCAGCTCCTTCTCTTACACTCTAAGCGAACACAGGACATTATTTGTTGTGTGTGGAGGTGATGGATGGTATAAATGGTGTAATGGATAGTATTTTTATGGGGTGCTGGATGGTATATAAAGTGTGTGAGAGTATGTTTTGTTTGCTTTCAGCTCCTCTTACACTCTAAGTGAATACAAGACATCTTTTGGATAGTGTGTGAAAGTGATGAATGATGTAGATGGTGTAATGGATAGTATTTTTACGGGGTGTTGGATGGTATGTAAGATGTGTGAGAGAATGTTTTGTTTGCTTTAAGCTTCTTCTCGTACACTCTAAGCTACCATAGGTTGTGTTTGGATAGTGTGTGGGATAATGGATGGTATAGATGGTGTAATGGATAGTATTTTATGGGTGTTAGATCGTAGGTAAGATGTGTGAGAGTATATTTTGTTTGCTTTCAGCTCCTCTTAAGCTCTAAGCAAACACAGGACATTGTTTTATAATGTGTGAAGGTGATGTTTGGTATAGATGATGTAATGGATAGTATGTTCTGGGGTTTTGAGTGGTAGGTAAGATGTATGAGAGTATGTTTTGTTTGCTTTCAGCTCCTGTTACACTCTAAAAGTACACAAGACGTATTTTGGATAGTGTGTGTAAGGGATTTTGAATGGTATTGGGATGTTGGATGATATAGCCGGTGTGCTGGATAGTATATATGATGTGTTTGATTGTAGTTAATAGTAGGTGCTGGATTGTATTAAAGCAGTTGGTGTTAGACTGTATATCTGGCGTGCGTAGTATTAAACAAAACGGATGCTTGATTGCATATGTGATGAGCTATATTAGAAATGTGGTTTTACTTTTTCGTCCACCTTATTTTAATTTTTTACGTACAAATTATTCAGTTTCCGCTAAGGTCGGTATGAGTTAAAATAATTTTAGTGCTACTTTAAGTCTTGGAAATTTAAAAAAAAATATTTCTGGATTATTATCAGTCTCCCCTAAAGTCCGATGCAATTTCAGAATTTAGTGCTATGCTTTGTCTTTGCCATTTCTGACAACCAAAACGTCTGGTTAGCTATCAGTTTCCATTCAAGTCCTCTAACTTTTCGGAAATTTAGTGTAATATTTTAAGTCACGGCAATCCGAATATAATCTTCCGGAGTTTTTCTCAGTCTCCACTAGAGTTTGGGACATTTTGGTAATTTCAGCACTACTTTTAGACTAAACCAATGTAATCTAATGTTCTGAAATATGTTTAGTCTCCGTCAAATTCTGGGACAATTTCATAATTTTAGCGTTACTTTTATCACAACGATTTGAATAATAATGTTATAGATTTTCTCAGTCTCCGCTCTAGTCCGGGACAATATCGTAATTTTAGTACTACTTTTAGTCTGAACCTATCGAATCTAATGTTCCGGGACATGTTTAGTCTCCGTTAAATTCTGGGACAGTTTCGTAATTTTAGCGTTACTTTTTGTCACATCCATTTTGGCGTTGGTCTTTTCCTTGATTATAGCTATTCATAGCATCATTACAACTATGCAAATTTATGAACACCGCCAACATAATTTCAGGTCTAGGTAATGTTTTATATATAAATCTCAGGTTTGTATTTGTATATGACTGTATCTGTCTCTGTTGTGTATGTCCCTACGTAGAGTAAAGAGTATTCAGGTGAGCCCTTTGCAACACTGTTCCTCCCGATTGAGGTCAACCCCTTGCAACATTGTTGCCATTGTTTCCCCAGTGTCCAGTACCATGACGTCACCCCTCTCCAATTCCTGTTGTCCGTAGACAGGCCCAATATATTGTCGCTATACATTTCCTATGTTAAATTTCCTTGTCCGTATATAGTCACACTCCTGTTCAATTCCCCTTGTCCGTTGGCAGGCCAATACATTGTTGCTATACATTCCCTATGTCACATTTCCTTTGTCCGTATATAGTCCCACCCAAGTTAAATTCCCCCTGTCAGTATAGGGCCGC
Source organism: Megalonaias nervosa (assembly GCA_016617855.1). Classification (NCBI taxonomy): domain Eukaryota; kingdom Metazoa; phylum Mollusca; class Bivalvia; order Unionida; family Unionidae; genus Megalonaias; species Megalonaias nervosa. Next base: position 4,964 of record JAECUM010045660.1, read on the forward strand.
GGCACTTTTAACATGGAAGTCCCACTGTCCGTATATCTTCCCCATTCACTACTTTGGTATCATATTATCTGGGTAACTGCCGTATATCATCCCCATTCACTCTTTTGGTATCATCTTATCTGGGTAATTGCCTAGGAGTAATAAGGGTGATAAAAAAGTATAATGCCATGTTCCTGAAATGTTTTAATTTGATACGACCTTTGTCTCTGAAATGATTTTGAAAACTTCAAACAAAGCAATCTTAATGAACAATAAAGAGACAGTAAGTACACTCTATATAACGAACACGTCCAGCCATTTGCTATGCATGTGGCCTCAGTCTCAAAATAGTTCGTTATGTCGATGCATACATGTTCCGATAATATGTGTGTGTGTAATACTTTCATTTTCTTCTTTCATTTTCTAGGAAAATTATACTTGTGACATCAAAATACAAATGATGGGGATAAGTGAACATGATGTTAATAGCCATTGCATAAATCTTGCCGTACACAACACAGGCAACGTTTTCCTTGAGATTTCACATACACAAACACAACTCCTTTGTGATATATCACTACATCTCAGAGGAGGTGTATCTCTGTGAAATCTCAAAGAACCGTTGCGGAATTTGCTTAGCATGGGTGTTATGAATCCTGATGCATTAATGAGTTATTTTAATGACATCATTATGCCTATGAAAAAAAAGTGGTTGTCTTTTAATGGAGGAAAGACCAAAGAAATATAAATTCAATCATTTCGTCTTGCAACACAACATGGTTAAATAAAACATCATGTGCTATTTTCCAGAGGACTCGTTTAAAATATCTGATCCTCATTAAGCACGTGGCTGAGTGAATGTATGCAATACTGATTAAAATCACTACCATAAAAATAAACGTAATGTTATATTCCTTATGGAAAAAGGAATGTCATGCGATACTAGTTATACTGACTGAAAGGCATGAATGAATTCTTAATAAAAATCTAAAATGATAATAACACACATGAAGAGAGCAAGTCTTTGGTTTTAAGAGCATTTATCTATTTCTTAACATTGTCTATATCCTTTACTTTACACTGTAGCACGTGTTCTAATTTAGAATTGAAGCAATGCAGGTTAATTGCAGATTGTTTTTCTGCCGCGTCACCAGCCATCGTGTCGTTTGTAGGCTCGTACATTCTTTCCCCTCTGATACAACTTCACTTATTCAGTATATGAATACTTGCAGGATCAGGTAGCGATCCCTTTCCTAAAGCGCCTCGGCGCTGACCCACAACATTGCCTGTTTGCCAACCACGGTGGCTAACTTCCTGTAATCCTGATGACTCCTGTTGCACGCCAGAAGTTCTGTGTTGCAAAGCCACGGCATCCTATCTCCACCAGTAGATAACAGGTCTTGCATCCATTCCGCTGGCACTCGTGGATGAGAAAGGGGTAATGAAACATGTAAAAAGACACTTAGTAAAGGAATAACACCATATTTATGTTAAGACGATCTATGACTGTCATGAATGGTTAGGAAAAAACCCCCAAAACAAACAGCAAGAAGAAGAGGCAAGAAGAAAACGACAGGAGAAAGATGAAGCAGAGAAGAAACAAGGTCTAGGAGAGAAGGAGAACAGTGAAAGTCAAACGGTAACGGTACTCTTGGAATATTTGGCAGAGTTAAGAAGTCTGAAACAAATGTATCAGATTTCCTTATTACGTCCCAAGAGAAAAAGACCTTCCCGAGCCAAACAGTCCAACCGTGTTAGTACGCCGGAGATACCACCCCAAGTGATTTCTACCCAATCATCGACGGGAGCAGGTCCAGAAATTGGCGTGAGTGTAGGCCCTTATTCTAAAAAATCAAAACCAGAAGGCACTTACGTTTTTCTGTCTGGTCTATTCTGGTACACATTTTACAATCCAATTCACAACACAAAAAAACACTTTAAAAAGTTCATTGACTTCTTCTGTGTCTTTTTTTGTTCACTCTCTCTGTTTTCTGATTTTCTTCACTTTCACAGGTTTTTCCACCTCTTCTTCCTGACTTTTTTGTCGACTTCTTTTCTTCTCTTTCTGAACGTGTCGAGGATCTTCCTTTGCCGAGGCCACCTTTTCTTCTTCCTCCTCCTTCAACTCTTGTTGTTTTTTAGGGCAATCTGAAGACCAATGTCCTTTCTCTTGACAATGATAACAGGTGTCTTGACTTTTGTCTCTTTTGACACTGGTCTTGCTTTTTTGACGGTCTGGACATTCTGTAGCCCAATGCCCTTTCTTCTGACAGATATAGCAAGTATCTTGACTTTTATCTCGAAAGGAGAGGGAGTAGTCCGACGGCTTGTCTGAAGAAAACTCTCTTATGACACCTCGCAAAGCTCTAATCAGAAGTTCGATCTGTGTGGGTTCTTCCATCGTTCTGGTCGGCTTGAGAGTGAAATGAATACTGAGAGGGAAGGCACCAGCCCTTTATATATACACTGGTCTGACATGGATATAAAGGTGTCCATGGCATTTCTAATCTAGTGATATGACTTTTTGCAGTTAAGATGAAACGATCACATCATTTCGTGAAGAAAGGAGAAGAAAGTAAGAGGCTGAAACGTGATTTATCGCCTCGCACAGTAGCTGAAGTCTTGGCTCAAATTCATGCCAGCGATTTTGAAGATGACATGAGTGAGCCAGAATCCAGACCCAGAGGGTCTACACCAAACCAATGTCCGTCATCACCACCAGTAATCCCTGAAAAGTACTACCACATCCGAGAGAAAGACAAACGCTCCTCTAGAAAATTTAGAACCACGGCCTACACGTACACGGTGAAGTTTAAAGAATTCAAGTCCGACGAACCGCTGGAGAAAGCAGAGGGGTTCATCACCGACGTGTGGGGTTCTTTGTTAACCACACTGAAACAGGAATGTGAAACCAAAGAAGACGACCGCTTGAGACTTTCCATTCATAACGACAGTTTGAAGTTCCCCGTTTGGATCAAGTTTACCAGCCCAGCAGAATTGACACATTCCAAAGTCATCGACAAGATTCAACACGTACAGCAATCCAACGACAAGTTTCACATCACTGACGGAAAAGCGACACTGTTCATGACCCACGTTTCGCTTCCCCAAGGAAGAGGACAACGCAGAAAGGTGTTATTGGTGGACGACCTTCGCAGCATCAAGCGCATTATCGTTCAAATTATCAACCCTCAAGACCAGATGTGTTTAGCCCGTGCGATCGTGGTGGCATGAACGCATGCCGACAAGAACGACACGGCAGAATGGAAAAGAGCCTGGCATACTATTAAAACATTTAGCCGAGCCAAACAACGAAGAGAAACAGAACTTCTGTTACAGCAAGCGGGGATATCCAAAGACACACCCTGTGGCATTCCTGAAATGCAAAAATTGCAAGACGTCTTGGCTCCAAGGAACACGTTGAAAGTACACCCTCAAGAAGTGCGCGGACCTCTGTTGTTTCGAGTGAAAAATTTCAAAGACGGAAAATACATTCACGTATATCATCACGATGAACATTTCGATGCCATTACAAGTATCACCGGATTCCTGGGATACAATTATTACTGTGAGAAATGGGACCATTCTTATAACAATCGAGAGCAACACTAGCATTGTGGATCGAAATGTGAGGGACGTTAGCTTCTAAACCCTGTCTGGACGAAGGACAAGAACGAGAGCATTGCCCAGTTTGTCAGCGCACTTTTGTTAGACCGACTTGTTACCAACAACATCTAAAGACGCAAGGTTCACAGCAGAATTGTGCTTGTCAACTCCTGAGATTGTGCCCTACTTGTGGACAAAGCATACGTACCTCTAACGCCAAGGCTCACGTATGTTCAGGAAAGAAACGATGTCACATTTGTCACCAAATCGTGGACTTGGAACACGAATGCTACATTCAAAAATACCATTTAAACAAGAAGAGGAAGAAGATGTCCAGAAGAAAGGCAATTTCATCTTTTTCGATTTCGAATCCATGCAAGAGACTGGCATTCACATTCCTAATTTCTGCGTGGCTCACCGAGCGTGCGAGAAGTGCATCCAAGAGTCTATCTTTAGTCGTTGCTCTCATTGTAGCAAGATTCCTGGAGGACGTGAAAAAATCTTTCGGGGACCAAACACATTGACCGATTTCGCCCAATGGATCTTAGACCCTATCGACGAGATGTGGAGCCAAGAATACATCGAACGTAACAGAGATTGTCATCGCTATGTCACGATGATGGCTCACAATTTCTCGGGATACGATGGACAGTTTCTTTTGAGATGCTATACGGAGCAAAGCACCGAACGTCCTAAAGTGACTTTGAACGGAACCAAAATCATTTCCATGCAAGTGGGACAAGTGCAGTTTAAAGATTCGAAGATTTACTTGGCTATGCCTTTGAGTCGCATGCCTGAAACGTTTGGAATGACAGAAATGGTCAAAGGCTATTTTCCGCACTATTTAAATACCGAAGCCAATCAACACACCGTTCTACCCCATTTGCCTGAGGCTTACTACTACGACCCCGACAACATGCTCACCGAACAACGAGAAGCTTTCTACGCATGGTACCAGACTCACACCTCGGACCCCTTTGACTTTCAAGAAGAAATGTTAAAGTATTGTCGTTCCGACGTAGACATTTTACGGCGTTGCTGTGGAAATTTTCGAGAACTGTTCATGGAACACGGAGGGATCGAACCTTTGAAAGAAGCCTGCACCATTACCAAAGAGTGTTCCTTCGTGTACCGCCAACGATTCATGCCCGAGAACACCCTGGCTGTCATAAGTCCTCAAACGACGAACTTTATCAAACGTCAATACTCGGTCAAAATCTTACGCTGGTTACATTACTTGTGCGACATGGAGGAGCAATGGATCCAACACGCTCGCAACGGAGGAGGTGAACATACCATTGGAACGTATTCGGTGGATGGCTGGGACTTAGAAAACCTTAAGATTGTGTACGAGTTTAACGGGTGCTTATTTCACGGATGTCCCATCTGTTACCCTCAAGGTGGCACTAAAAATCAGTTTTTACAATGGACCATGGAAGACTTGTCAGCGGCGATTGAAGTTAGAACAGCAAGGATACCAAGTGGTGGAAATGTGGGAACACGAGTACGATCACCGATTGAAAACCGATCCCGAGTTTAAACTCATCGTTTAAAGTTACAAGCTGGTGGACCCACTGAACCCGCGGGACAGTTTGTACGGAGGACGGTCGAATGCCACCTTTATGCTGTACCAAGCCGACGAGGAGAAAGGAGAAGAAATCAAGTACTTGGACGTGTGTTCGCTGTATCCTTACGTGTACAAATCGTCACTTCTCCGCAGGGCACCCCCAATTGCTGACGGAACACATCGACGTGGAAAACATTCACCAATACGAGGGATTGATCAAATGCAAAGTCTTGCCTCCCTCGAACTTGTACCATCCCGTTTTACCTCACCATTGCCAAGGAAAACTGATGTTTCCCTTGTGTCGTACTTGTGCCGAAACGTGCAACCAAGATCAACCTTGTCAGTACACTCAGGAAGAACGCACCTTGACAGAAACGTGGGTCAGCGTGGAATTTTTCAAAGCTCTGGACTTGGGATACCAACTGTTAGATGTGTACGAAATTTACCACTTTCCCAAGACAGAAAAATACCACAAGGGCGACGAGACTCAAAGAGGCATTTTTGCGGACTACGTAGATGCCTTTCTGAAACTGAAACAAGAAGCCAGCGACTATCCTTCCTGGTGTCACACTCCCAAAGACCAAAAGAAATTCAAAGAGAAATACTGGGAGCAGGAAGGCATCACTTTAGACCACGTGGTGAAAAACGAAGGAAGGCGATCGTTTGCCAAAGTGATGTTAAATTGCTTGTTGGGATAAAATGACGCAACGACCGTGTTTACCTAAGACGGAGTATTTGACAAAACCTTCCCTCTACTTCCAGATGATTCACGACAAAACTAAATACATGAAACATGTAGACGTCCTTCGTGATGACTTGATCTTAGTCAATTACGAAGAAGAACTGGACTTTGTAGAAGCCGACGACTTTGTAATTTTCATCATTGCAGCCTACGTGACAGCCCATTCTCGCTTAAAACTGTACGAAGCTTTAGAACTGTTAGGAGATCGTGTGCTGTATTTTGACACGGACAATTGCATCTACATCGATCGACTGGGTCACTGCCACCCTGTAATCGAAGGAGACCGTGTAGGAGCCTGGACGGACGAGCACCCCGACGACAAGATTCTAAGTTTTGCAAGTGGCAGTCCCAAACATTACGGCTACGAATACCGTGACCCACAAGGAGAAGTGCACACTAGTTGTAAAGTGAAAGAACTGACTCTCAATTATCTCACTAGTCGAATGGTGAACTTTGGAGTATTGAAAGAAGCCTTGCAGTCTAGATAGCGACCGCCTACGAACCACACAAGATTGTACGTTTACCCACACACCAAATGGTCAGTCGGCTCTTGGAAAAAGTTTATCAAATCGTGTAATAGAAGCAAGTAAGGCTTCCCAATCACTTCACTTTACCGTACGATCACGTCGATACCGGTCAGCATATAAAACGGGACAACGTCCAAGACCGATAGTTCATTGTAACTACAAACACCAGCGAGAAAGATGAATCCTTTCACACAGCAATTATCGAGCGTAAGACTCAAGTCCAACGAGAAACTGTGCCTTGCGATGGCAGGGATGCCGTACACTGTGACCTCAGCGATTCAGTACCACATCATGGGAACTTTACCACGACTACCACTATACCTACCATGGAAAGTGATGCTGTGAGTGTCAAACCTGACGGATGCGAAAGCAATGCCACTCGTTATCGTTCACCTTTTCACTTTACTGGTTTTCATTGTGGATGTCATCATTATGAAGCCATGCGGCTACCACCCTACGAATGTCATCCAAAACTGAGCAAACTCCTGCATATTTCACCGTACCCTCATCAACATGAACCTGTGAAAGACGAATATTCGTTCCCTGTGCGATTGCCTGAATACTCCGACTTTGAAAGTCGATTCCAAACCTTCCGAAGAAAATGGCCTAAATATCTGGGAGGACCTACCCCCGAAGAATTATCTAGAGCCGGATTTATCTGCGTGGGCGAAGAAGATAAAGTTAAGTGCTTCAGTTGCTATGTGTCACTTCACGAGTGGGAGAAGAAAGATTCCGCTTACCTGGAACATGCTCGATGGTCTCCGGATTGTCACTACCTACCTTTAGTGGGGCCTCGTCATTGAAGTGGTATACCATGTTGTTTAAGAAACCAGCTTGGATAGGAGTGAAACGTTGGACAACACCTAGACAAGCATTTAAACCCCATGTGAAAAATAATATTCAAACATTACCAAACGAATTGCAAGAGAATATCTGCAAGGACATTTGGCTGAGACTTGCCAGAGCAAAATCTCAATTGGTGACCGAGGAACTTTTATGTCGAGAAATTCACTCGAGGAAATTGACAAAGGTCAACAAACAATTTCTCTGGATCAAGTGTGCGTTCTTCCGAATATTCCGCTTTAGACCATTTACATTAGAAGATTTTAATGTCATTCTTGACCGTTTCCTGGAATGGCAGTGGCCAGAAATTACTCACTACATTCGTTACTTTCGCTCTAGGAGAAGTGTTTGACTGACATGGTCATGGATACCTTACAAGAGAACATTCGTGGTTTGCCTGTGGAGTTGAGAGAACGCATTTACTGAGAGTTGATCAAAATACAAGTGAAACGCATAGAACAATTGCATCCGTTACATCACCGATGTTTGAATCACTGGTACGTGAATTTTATAAGAGGATTGATCCATTTCAAAGCGTTCCGTTGGTCAGACATTGATGAATCGCGTGAAATTCATAAAGGTTTGGATGTCACTCATTCTACGTACACAGTGATCCTAATACACCGAATTCCAACGAACGAGTTAGAGGATTACAACAAATCTTTACAAGAACTATTCATTTTAGTTCAAGAGGAAACTTCTGTGCGAGATATGGTGTGTGCGTTACTGAAATAAAACTGATGCTGTTAAAAAAGTACACTTATTACCTTATACCAAAGAGGGTATAAAAAAGGGACTACCATGCCACGACCTTTATCAATCGTGATACAACAGATTCCGTGGAAGGAAATCAATGGCAATATTCAAACGGTGGAGGATTACCATCGCATTTTAAGAGAAATGTGTCCATTGAATTGGGGTCGACGTGTGGTGTGTGTCTTAGTGACTTGCTTTCTGGGATTTCGGTTACCGGCCGATTCCTTGTGGACACTATACGAACAGTACATACCATCAGAAAAGCATAAAAGTGGAGTGTTTAAATGTACACGAGAGACTGATTCTGTTAATAGCTTTGCGCTTTCATCTCGATGCTTCTCGACCTCTATAGGAAAGAAAGATTCGTCAAATTTTAGGTACGATGATGTGTGTTTAGCTGTGACTTACACCCTCACTGGAAAGATGTACGTAACTGGAAAAGTTGGGGTTTCGAGGCTTGGAGAAAAGATGTGGCACATTATTCCCAAGATTTGTCATCCTAAAAAATTAAAACGTTCAGTGAAAAAAGTAAGTTTAAACCTGTGTTAGTGACAGTACCAGAAGAAAAAAAAGAAGAACCACTCCCTTTAGAACAGGACAGGACTGTCATTGACATCCCCGAAAGACCATTCCGGGAAGACACTTGTGTGACTGTGACAGGGAGTGTAGAGACTCTAAGAACATTACACACTGTCCCTACGATACCACATCTTGATCACCAAAAATGTTGTACAGAGACCTGTTTATATTCCACTATGATCGTTTTGATGTGTCTTTTATTCATGTACTTAACCATTTGGCTTTTATGTATTTTTGTCTTTCGTGTTGTTCACTGTTAAAGATGGCAATAAACGTGTCCTGAAAAAAGTATTAAAACTCTTGTCTTGTCTGTCTTCGTGTCAAAAGTGACATTCCCTATACTACTATGACTACCTTTGTTGTCTCTGCTCCCTCTTCCTCCACTTTCAAAGTCATCGACGAACACTTAGATCGTGCTAGTTGGGAATCCTTGTATCTTCGCCATTCCTTTAACATGCTCATTGCCGGACCTAGCGGTTCAGGCAAAACCGAATTTGTCAAACGTTTGATCGAACATAAACATCATTTGATCAATCGTCCACCTCAACGAATCGTGTGGTGTTACAAAGAGTGGCAATCGGCGTACAGCCTTCTGCGAGAAAGTCAAGGCGATTCCATCGTTTGTGTGGAAGGCATTCCTGGCGAAGACGACGGGATTGTGTTTGACCCTAGTCAAACCCATCTGGTCATCTTCGACGACATGTTAGGAGAAGAGGAAGAAGAAATTAAACTGTGGTTTAAGCGCAAAGGGCATCATCGTAATGCCATTGTCATTTACCTTACCCAAAATTTGTTTCAACAAAGTAAAGCCCATTGTACCATCAGTATCAATGCTCATTACGTGGTCTTGTTTAAAAGTCCTAGAGATAAATCACAAGTGCAAGTCTAAGGCAAACAGTTAGGAACGCCTTGGCTGACTCATGCGTACGACGATGCCACTCAAATCCCACACGCTTATTTACTCGTGGATTTAAAACCAACCACCCCCGATTATTTGCGATATCGTACCCATCTGTTTCACCACTGGTGTCAAGATGGATGGCCTGTCATGCATACGTCCCCGTCGTCGACTTAACAACAACAACAACCAAATAATGTCTATAAAAACCTCGGTCACTTTGGGTCTTTCTCATAAAGCGTCAACATGACGTCCCTTGAGTCTCATCTTCCTGTCAAATTGATTCGCGCCTTGTACGGCATCAGTCTCGAAAAAAAATCCACAAATACGTGCTCGTGTCTTAGAAGTGAGTCTCAAAGAAGTCTTACGATGGTTTACGGTGACAGCACGTCAATTACTGCAAGGCATCATTCACATTCCACATCAAACCAAACGTTTTTTTTTGACAGAAATAAAGTAGCCTTGACGCAACTGGCTTATCCTCGCATTGACACTCGAACCAAAAAGCAAATCATTTTGAAATCTGGAGGCAGCGGTTCTCTAGGAGATGTCTTCATTCGTTCCCTCTTAAAATGGGATCCCAATGCTCCCAAAGTCCTGCCCAAGAAAAAAGCCACTCCTCGACGTACCCAGAAGAAAACTAAAAAGAATAACGGTGTCAAGACCAGGTCACAGCCTCAGAAAAAGAAAAAGAAATGTCCACAGAAAACAGCTTCTACCCGCTAAAGAGGTACTGCCACCAGGACGCAACCTTACATTCGCAAACCACGACCTGTCGCATCGGTGACTGCGTCTCCAGTAGCCTCAGGTTCTTCCACTTCTCCGTTGCTGGTGATGCCTGCCAAACCCGATTTGACACGTGTCATTCCTAATTTGATAAAATATTGGAAGTCTGCGTTTCAAAAAACTTCTCCTTCAGTGGTGACATTCTCTTCCCCTTTAGCGGCAGTGGCCGCTTCTCACAGAGTACCTGCCCCCCAAATCAAAGTCCAAGAGAGATCGAGCGTGTTAACTGGATTTGTCCAAGCAAGAACTGTCCCGATTTAGTCCGTTGCGAACCCCTCCACGACGAGTGATGCCTGCTATAAAAATGATACGACGAGCCGACAACCAGTGGCGACGCATTCCAGTATAACAAGACCCACAGTAAACGATAGGTTCAGCGTTTTTGTGCACCTGAACGCCCAAGGATGCCCCATCAAAGACGTGTACACCGTCACCATCGTCGTTCTTCTGTCCAAAAAAGAAAAGGAAAAAGAAAAGGACTGCCTCTTCGTTTAGCCAAACATTGGGACATGTTGTCCGTCCTGTCCAAAGCTGGTCCATCCATGCAAAAAAAACCCTCATTCAAACTGCCCCCAAAGATGTCATCGATACCGTGAGCGAATGTTGTCTAAATGTCTTGAAAGGCACGATACCTTTGTCTAAACATCAGAAAGAATGCTTAGCCAAACATCGACACGTTCTTCACCAAATGGTCCAAAAGAAAATCCCCATTCGTCAAAAGAAAAAGATGGTGCAAGGCGGAGGAATTTTACCCCTGTTAGGACCGTTGCTGGGAAGAATAGGAGGACCCTTGATGAAACGAGTGTTGGGAACAATGGGAAGAATCCTGGGATGAAGACAAAAGGTCAAGAAGATAAAAGTACCTCTGAAATCAAAAGATCTCAGACGTGACCATTGAAATCCAATGGAAGGACGAAAATTGACTTTAGTACCTTACAAACGATGGATGGAATCCCATCGTTGGCAAGAACAAAGGACCCTACATTTACCTCCCAATCCTCATTTGACCGAGATGTCCCAGTTACAACACGAATTGCAACCATTGATGGATCTCAGCGATTTGTCAGAAACGGAAAAATCGCAACGGTACGGTCAACTGTTGCAACGACTGCAACTCTTTCACCAGAAAGCTTTAGACGAAACAGCTCTACCTACCCTGAAAGATTTTAAGGCTCTGATGAAAACTCCATGACCAACACCACTACCCGCAGTGGTCAAGACAGATGCTGCCCCACGGATGCCTGAGGAAGAAGAGGTACGAGTAGTCTTTCAAACACCGTCAGCAGCTCCCATCCCTAGTAAGATTGCAGCGTCCTGGCTGACACCTTCCCCTACCCCCAACGAGAAGAACTTAAAGCATGGGTTAAAAAGATCATGTCCACTCCTCCTTCGACAGAGGTCAAAAAGATAGAAGGAAAACCAGAAGTGAAAAAAGAAATGAAGACCAAAGCCATCCCATTACCACCACCACCGCCACCACCACCAAAGCTACCTTCGACTACTACTCCCGTGGCACATCGGACACGTAAAACCTTTCCTAAACCACCCAATCACCCCATCAAGAGTAGCATCAGTGAAGAGTGGATCACTTATTAAAAATGGACAAGGTGTTAGCCAACATTTACTACGATCCATCCCATCCTACATATTACGGAGGAGTTCAGAACTTGTATCGTGCTGCCAAAACTCGACTGAAAAGTGTCCTTTAACCTCAAGTGGAACGCTGGTTACAAAAGCAAGCCACGTACACCTTACACAAACCCATTCGACGAAATTTTTCCAGAAGTCGCACCCGTGTGGAGGGTATCGATCATCAATGGCAAGCTGATTTAACCGATGTCTCTCATTTGGCCACCAACAATCGTGGCTACAAATATTTGTTTGATCGACGTCTTTTCCAAATTTGCTTGGGTCGTGCCATTGACTTCCAAATCGAGCAGTGAGTTAGTGCGAACCATCTAATTGATGTTGAAACAAAGCGGGCGTCACCCTCTTCGATTGCAAACCGACAAAGGAACCGAATTTCTGAACCAAGCTTTCCAAAAAGAATTGAAGAAACGTGACATCCATTTTTTTTACCACTGAGAATCCAGAAACCAAAGCCAGCATCGTAGAACGTTTTCAACGCACCTTGAAAGAGCGCATGTGGAAATATTTTACGCATCAACACACTCTCAAGTACATCGACGTCTTTCCGCGCCTAGTCCAATCGTTCAACCAATCTTACCATCGGATCATCGGACATGCCCCTCAAGAAGTGACTCCCGACAACGAAGTGACCGTCTTCGAGCGCCTGTTTGGTACGTCCCCGACGGTGACTGTCCCCAAGAAAGGTGGAATGTTGGCAGCAGGAGATTGGGTGCGCATTGGCAAAACCAAACGCACTTTCGATAAAGGTTACTTACCCAGCTGGGCCACCGAATTGTTCGTGTCACTGATAGAGTGCGTGGCCGTCATCCTCCCGTCTATAAATTGGAAGACATGAACGGGTAAGTGTTAAAAGGAACGTTTTAATTGCCCGAGTTACAACGTGTGACCAATAAAGAAGACGACCTGTACGAGATCGAAAGCATTCTCGATCGAAGAACCCGAAAAGTGGGAAAACGACGTGTGAAAGAAGTTAAAGTACGTTGGAAAGGATATCCTCCCAGTTTTGACTCTTGGATCGACGCTTTGCAAATCATCGACTATGAAGAGAAGTGACCATCATGCCCTTCAACAAAGCCTCAACTACTGCAGTGACCACTCCTTCCCCCAGTTCTTCTCTGCAAGATCTACAAAAGCAACCCTTGTGGGTGTGGTGTGGAGGACGTGTGCCTAAAACGCAAATCGTCTTTTTTCTGCCAGATCTTTGTAGTGTATTGTATCATCGGTGCTGCCATAGCCAATTTGAGTTTGCAACAAGGAGACAAACAATTGTGGACTATTTTACTCAGCAGTTTCATCGGTTACCTTCTTCCCAATCCTTCCTTGAAATACTCCTCTAACGGGAACAACAACAGAAGCCTTGCGTAGAACGTCAGTCCCCCTTCCAACAATCACCATAACAATCCTCTTTTAGACACTCCTCTGACTTCCAACGACTCCTCGGACACTAGAACTCTGGAATTATGAATAACCAATTTTACTTAACGTTACCCAGTGAGAGTTCCATGGAGGTGTTTCCCCACAATACCTTATGCTGTTATACGGCCAAATTACCTCAGGCAATTCAATTGGATCACGAAGCCCATTGGGAAGTGGGAATGATTCATCCTACACAAATCTAAAACATCGTCGAAAATCAAAACACTTTTACGGTGGAAGTTCATGACGAGCAAGTGCAACAACACTTGGATGAACGCACCAGTGCAGGTGACTCTATGAAAACACAAGACCCCAAAACTAAAAGGACCACTTATCGGTTGAAAATTCCCCCAGGCTATTATTTTAGTGGTCAACATTTGGTGAACGCCATTGCTGACAGGTTCAATACCCTGTTTGGAATAAACCAGAAAAAGTGTCACGATCGAATACTACAAATATCTTGTCGCCTACTGATCAAATCTTCAGAGGAAAAAGTATTGGCCATTACATTTTGTCCTGAATTGTATGACATTTTGGGTGGAGACCCCAAGTTGATTAAGATTAGAAACGAAATACCAGCCGTTATCAGCAACTTGGATTTTGCAAAATAATTTTGATTCCCTGTAGAAATGAACCAAGGACTGAATTTGATTTTTGTGTATTCCAATGTGGTGAAGTACAACGTGGTGGGACACACCTCCGTACCGTTACTTCGTGTCATTCCTTTTAAAGTGGATTCTGCCACGAACGCTGAGGAGGAAGGTGGAAACACCTATCACGTTCACCTCGAAATTTTACATCCTCACTATGTGCCCGTCAGGAAGTCGTATTTCGACACTGTCAACATTACTGTAATAGGAGATATAGGGCAAGATATTCCATTCACCAAAGGGAAAGTCACAGTGAAACTCCATTGTTGGAAACGATTACTCTAACGTCTTGTCAGTCATGTATCCTGTGTACCATGGAGTAGCTCGACAGCGAGGACATGGTTTGAGAGATATGCTAAAATCAGCCTTTCTTTCGGTGGCTCCCATTTTGAAACCGATGGTGTCACGGGGATTGCACACCTTGAAAGATGCCGCGTTGACGCAAGGTAAAGAATTTATTCAAAATGTCATCATTGACAAACAAAATCCCAAAGAAGCCTTCTTGAGAGCAGGCAAAAATGTCTTGCTTCAAACTAGAAAAGACATTTTGGGCCGACGAGAAACTCCTATAAATGTCTCGGACGCTGTCGAGTCAGGCATTCCTACTTCCTTGATGCTACAGCAAGGACAAGGCATAAAGAGACGACGAAGGCACCACTTCAGGTGACTTCTCACCCCTAGAGCTAGATAGAGTAAGAAAAGAAAAACCGTCCGAGTCTTAGACGTTTTTGATTATTAAATCAGAGAAAATGATGCACCGAGAATCTTGCGCCTGTTCCAAGTCGGAACTGGATCTGTTTGCCATGCCACCCACTATAATGACGATGCAAGAATCCCAATGGGTTGAATTTCATCCCGTCTCCTCTTTGACGACCTCAGCCCCTATAGAATTTGAAATCAAAGGACAGCCAGAAGATAACATTGATATGAATAGCAGTTACTTGTACCTGAAAGTCAAAGAGATCAAAACGGACGACACCGTTCCGGGAGCCGATACTATAGTAGCTCCCGTCAACAATTTCATTCATTCCTTGTTCTGCGAAGTGGATTTGTACTTGAATAACAAACCAGTCAGCAGTAACATGGATACTTACCCTTACCGAGTTTACCTGGAAAATCTCTTGACGTACGGAAAAGAGGCCAAGAACACTCATCTGGATGCTTGCGTAGTATGGAAACCTGACATTGCAGGCGAGGACACATTTAACGACACAGCTATGACAGCAGATGGCAATCCTCACAATGTGGGCTTTAACGACCGTCGAAAGAAAATCCTATAACGACGTAGTTTAGAACTGATGGATCGTTTGCATTTGGACATGTGACTGCAAGACAAGTATTTGCTCAACGGAGTGGATATTCGCCTGAGACTAAATCCAGCAGTGTCGCTTTCCATTTGATGGCTCATGCCAACGAGTACAAAAGTATCATCCAAGAAGCCAGACTTTACGTGCGTCGCGTAGAAGTGTTACTTAAAGCGGGAAACGACATCAGTCACACACTGAGCAGAACGACCGCCAAGTATCCGATACGACGCTTAGAAGTGAAAACTTTCACCATTGCTGCTGGACCCCGATCCCAAGATCGATGATTGTCTGTTCCAAGGACAGTTACCCAAACGTTTAATCGTTCGCATCGTCGGCAATGCAACCCTCAACGGAGCCCACAATCAAAATCCTTTCCAGTTTAAGCACTAAATAGTGTCCTAGATCGAAGTCAGTCGCAATGGCAAGACTTTGTGTACCAGACCCTTCAAACCTAACTTTGCCCAGAAGAATTACTTGAGATCGTGCTTGTACCTGTACGAAGCTACCGGACAACTAGGAACCAACACCAGTCACGGTATTTTGTAAGAAGATTATGAAGGAGGTTACACTTTGTGGGCCTTTGATTTCACTCCAGACCAAGACAACGACGAGGGACATTTCCACCCTATAAAATCCAGTCAACTGCGTGTGGAACTTCAGTTTGCAGAAGCTCTCACCGAGACGGTCAACGTCATCTTGTATGCCGAATTCGATAATACCATAGAAATCAACAGTTTGAGAGAAGTCATTCTAGACTATTAGAAAGTATGGAAGACAATTATCCCTCTTTGAACGGTAGAAAAACATTGGAAACGGAATGGGAGGGTACCGTGAAAGTAGAACCCGAAGACAAGGATGAAGTGGACGTGGTGGTCACGTCCAGATGTCCAGAACAAGAACAGCATTTAGTGTCCTGTTTTGCCAAGGACCTGGCGGATAAAATTACGAAATTGACCAAGAAAGATTACTATGGATGTCAAAATGATCATCCCAGTAAAATTCAACACGATAAATGTCTGATGATAAGTCAAGAAGAAAAATTGGACGAGTATGTGGACAATGCTTGGATTCTTATCTCGGAAGAGACAGTGTTGCATGAGTGGTATTAAGGCTTGCGTGATCATTCCTGCCCTCCACTGACTAGTCTAGAAATATATCGCATCAAAGCTCTCTTAGCCCAGAGTGAAGAGAGGAAGCAAAGAAACGGTTACTTGACGGAGATTTTCAAACAAAAAGTCAGAATTGAATTTATGACTTATCATTACCTGTGAGAAAAACAAACAAAACAAAAAAATGGATACCTGGGATCTTTATTATCTTTTGAACAACAGTTCGTACACTGCTTCTCGGAATCCTGTCGTGTGCGATAAAGATGAACTACCTCATTTCAAACCTCAAGACCATCAAGCTTATGTCATCAACACGGACGACAGTCATCTCCCAGGAACCCACTGGGTGACCGTCTACTTCCCTATAGAGGATTGTGTGGAGTATTTTGATTCGTATGAATTACCCCCTTTGGAAGACGACATCGTTGCCTTTATGAGAAGAAAATGCCCAGACGACACGATTCAATAATGTGAAATTACAAAGCACAGATTCCATGGTGTGGGCAATATTGTGTGTATTTTCTTCATTAACGCAGTCTTGGATATCCTTTAGAACATTTAGTGACTTATTTTGATCGTAACTCTTCTAGAAACGATGAGAAAGTGGATCGATGGTTTTGTGACCATTATGGCTATCTTTTGTCTTTAGCTAGGAAACGTAGTGTACATCAATGGCTTCATGGCTTCTATCATTGGAAATCTCACACGATTTCACAACGTTATGAACCTTGTCAAAAAAGTTTGATGTTATTGTTAATTGTTAGTGGTTAGTTGTTTGTTGAATTAAAAAAAGTTGTTTTGAAAAAATGTGTCTCGTTTGTTTTCAGAAAACCCTGAATACATGCACTTTGACTTCTCTTTATCCCTCACCATGATATTAGCTATCATAAAGTTTCGACCCAACAAAAAACCCTAGAAGGGATGTGTTCTATCGCGTCCGCGTTTGAACCATATAAAGCGGGTCGGTCTCCAGTCTGGCCATCCATGGTTGACTCATCTACCTATGAAAATGCCTTCCAGACTAGCCAGGCTGAACGAAGCTTACGTGAATTTACATCGTGTCAGGATAAACCTGATACCAAAGCCTGAAGAGACAGAGAATGTCAGGATGTTAACAATAGCCCAAGACCTGGTAGAAGAGGTCTTCAGAGAGGAAATCAAGAACGAACAAGAAGAATGGACAGAGAAGTACAGACTTCAGAAGTAGCAGAGAGAAGAGCAACAGCAGCAGCAGGAACCAGACAGAGGTTTTGTTAACTGCCGTGTGGACACCAAGGAGTTCTTCTCTTTCCGCAAAAGCAGACCGTATCGTGTAGGAAAGCCCGCCACCAGACGGGGACGTAATCTTAGACAGTAAACAGAGCCATCACTCCCCGTCAGCAAAATACAGCCCTTTTGAGAGCTACCCCCAACACTCTAGAAAAGACATATTATTCAATTGCCAAAAAAATTGTGTGTTTATGTTTTAAAAAATAGAAGTGTGTCTAGAAGCACTTCATTTCTTTTGTCAGTAAAAATCCACACTTCATTTCTCTGTCTTGTCCAATAGTGCATGTCTGTGTTTGTAAGTAAAAAAGTCAACGTGAGTGTTTCTTTTAGGTCCGCGCGTTCCATGTAATAGTAATAGTGGTAATGTAAGTTTTGGTGTAACAGAATCACACGGAGCAGCTGTAAAGAGCACACGTAGTGATGGAAGTCAGTACTGCAGAACAAAGAACCGCAGAACAACAGTACAACAGTACAACAGTACAACTGCAGAACAACAGTACTGCAGAACAAAGAAATTGGATACCAGCGATAGCAGTAATACCCTCTGCAGTACTGAGGGCCATTAAAGCACTCGGTAAACAGCAAGCGACAAATTGGAGTTTGCGAGCTGGAGCTAAGAGAACTACGCTTCTCTCAGTATGGGATAATAGCACAGGATTGGAATTAAATAGCGACGAAACCGGGGACTATGGACTTGTGAAGAAACGAAGCAAAAGGAATAGAAATGCGAGGAGGAAAGCAGCCCAGGCTAGGGAGGCCAACCACTCGACTACTCCAGCTACAAGTCTTAACAAGACACCAGGACCCCCAGAGACGTTACAAATACCCCAGAAGCAGTTATCCCATACATCCACCCAGACGCGGCAGCAACACAGGAAGGACGTGGGCACCCATACGGACTTCGCTACTTCGACCGAAACCTCAGCACCTGAACAAGAAGACAAAGAAACTGAGAAAACTTCTATCCTTAAGGAGTGAGGAAGAGGAGGAAAGACTATTAACCGAAATGGTAGAACGCTACAAAAGATTAGGAATCGAGGAGGCCATATGCAGCTACAAGAAAGCCTATAACTTCGCATGCGCAGTAAAATATGTTTGCTGGAGAGTTCTGAAAATTAGAAAGCCCCGGCCACAACAATGGCGCTTTGGTGAAGGTATATTCCACGACTACTATGATAGAGCGTACCGCAAAGTTCCACTTTCTACCCGTATCGATGCCGCCATAGAAGTAGGAAAAACTCAATGGTTTTGAGACAATACCAGAGGGTACCAATGACGAACCACATACAGCGGCCAAGATTTGCACTGAAGAGAGACTCCAGGAAACCTTCTTGCTGCCGACGTAACAGCCCTTTTAAGGGCTACCAATATTGCCATTTTATTAAGAGATTCCATTTTGGCTTGGAATCCCGAGTTGATTAAACTACCAAAACGTAATTTGATCCTTTGGTTGCCGGTCAAAATTATAATCCTTATATCTATACCTAATATTGACTTAAAAACAACATTTGTCGCTTAGACACGTAGAGAAACGAAATTTGTTAGGGAACTACTTCATGTACACTTTTGTACTAGACATAATTAGATAGATAGGTGATAGGAAAAATTCATAAAATTAATTAAGAATTTGGACAATTAAACAGGTGGCTAACACACTATTGGTAATAGGGACTGTCCATTAGTACAACTGGACTGAATTTGACAAATACGTGCGGCCTGGTGTTTCGGGCCGACATTGTTTGGTGCCCCCCCCCCCCGGCCCCTTTCCTCCTTTGCCTCTTTCAGACATTAAATTAACAAGTGCAACACGCACACACAAAAGCTGGGTTGTAGTGGCTCCATCAATTCCTACAACCCAGAACAATTAAAAAGCTCGACAGTCGAGCATTAACTAGTCGCAAAAGCTCGTATAAAGATAGCGTAAGCGACTTTAATTTTTCATTCAAGTTTTGATGTCAGCATCATTCAGGCAGTGGACACCAAACAGGCAGGATCAGCGGAGCGGGAGTACGGTGAAAGGGGCGCCGGCGGTGAAAGGCGGGACAAAGAAAAAGAACTACACATTAAGGTTCACAAAACAACCAAACAAAGAAGTAGAAGTAAATAGAACGTGGCCAAACGATGTAGTATAACAGTCAAATCTACGCGCGCCTGCAGCGAGCTGTCCTACACTAAAAGCTACCGAAACGGACACGAATAACAGGCTACAACGATGAATCATAGAGCGGCCATAGGAATTCCACAGCGTTGACTCATTAGGCGGTCTCTACATGAGATAAGACCAATGCAGCTACCTTGGAACGGATATGGAACAGCCGTCATACCGAAGTGACCTACATACTGATAATCCTGCACAAGTACAGAGAAGTCAGAAGAAGACGGAATCCTGACTTTCAATATTGCCTGAATGTATAGGTTTTTATTTTAAAATCTCTGTCGTTTAATTCGAATTTGACCCTTTGGTTCCTCCACCATCAAAATGTTTTTGTCTATTTTGTTTATTTCTTATGCGTGACACGAAAAATATGAGTCGCCTTGACTTAGCTGATTAGTATAATTTAGGAAAATTATGTACACTTTGTACACTAAATTCCAACTTCAAATTATAATATCGAAATTTTTAAAACTTCTTTTATTTGGTTAATTGCACAGGTGGCTTACACACTATTGGTAATAGGTTCTGTACCTTAATCTAACTGGACTAAATTTGACAATTTAAAGTACGGTCTGGGTTCTGGGGCGTACATGACGTCTGTTGCTGTAGCGCTCGCGCATTTCTAGGTCCTTCTCCTCCTTTGCCTTTGCCAGACCTAATTAAAAAGTGCAACCATCGCACATTAAAGCAGTAGTAGATATAATTGACGATTCTCTCTCAGAGACCCTTTTGCCTCTCAAAACGTTGTACGTTAACATTTTTATCAGCAGCCCTTTTTAGCTCAAAATGATGACTTTTCGACAGTCAGTGTAAGGGTGAGGGTTTCTGAGATAGGATCAGATTATCTGTTTATACTACTATAGCAGTCTCTCTTATTGTTACAAAATGTCATATTAAACAAATGATATATATATATATATAATGTCCTTCTGTCATCCAATCCGACATGTTGGATTTGATCTGACAAACAGATTTTGTAAGAGATTTAATTGAATCAAATCAGCGTCATGTTATACTGGTATAAAACCTAAAATAATAATCGATTGTATTAAAACAGTAGGTTATTATATATCACCGAAATATGGATCGGTATGGTTATTCGCGACTGAAAATGATGTGAGAATAGCGGGTTGGGCAGATAAATTATTGACAATATGGTCGATATTTTATTTGATAACCATATTTCTATTTAAACATCTACTTTTTATTATAATCTTTTTCGTATTTGCTAACTCTCATTGGCAGAATATCTGTTAACATACTGTCAATAATACGGAACTCGCGTATTAAATCGTCCATATCATATTTTATACCATGCAAATAAGATCGAATTTGATCAAGTAATTTTTTGTAAGTAATACTTGCTGTTTTGCAAGCATTTTTTTTAGTCGTAAGTCGAGGCTCAACTTTTTTACACACTGCTGCAAGAGAAACACCAACACCAGATATTATTAACAAAAACGGATTTAATGATGCGCCACTTGAAATTATACCAGAGCTAGTCATTAACAACGGTAAATATGATATCACTCGAAGTATTTTAGTATAGTATTTGTAACATTTTTTCACGCACCAATGTTTTTTATGATAGCATTTATAATATTGCATTAGAGCGTCCACATCTTGTTTTGGAATGTTTTCTGAAATATGATTGAAATCAACTATATGTTTTTTCATTTATATAACATTTCTTTACAATAGTGTTATCTAGCTAACTAATTGAGGAGTTTCACATACAAATTCCAAACACCACCAGTATAATGCTCTGGTTAAATTTTTATCAGATGCTTCCAGTAGAAATGTTTCTTCAGCATTTTTATTTATTATAACAGATACAACTCCAGAAAAAGTATGGATTGAATAACGCCATGGAAATGTGGTAAATATACTAAATTTTGCCATGCTAAATATGGACAGCGTATATATACCAGTGACTTCTGCGGTATGTTTGAGAGTGTTATCTTGCAGTGTCCATACTCCTAATCCTGATGCTACTGTGTATACTACATTGAAGATCTGCTTGTGAGGAATTTTAGTAAGTAACTCTGTTACTAGATTTGTTTTTTCAATGATATTAGGTATTCCATTAATAATGTCGTTTAGATTTGTGTTAATGTCAGAGAGTTTAATATCAACGGTTGGTGGAGTTCCAAAAAATTCATTAATAGATCTGTTTATATTTCTACGAAAATTCGCGAATATTTGTACGTGATTGGAAAAATCAGTTTTAAATGCGTTAATTTCATCATTAACTGTTTTTATTGCCGTTACTTGATTACTAGCGATCTTAATATCGCTATCGTCGACGTGTTTCTTTGTTACTGCATCGAAATCTGATTCTGGTGTTCTGAGATTATTAATACCATTATTGTTCATGTTGAGGAATGCGCGCATTATACCACCGTTGACTAACACATACTTAGATTCTTGATCGTCGACGTATTTTTTTGTTGCTGCGTCTGATTCTGCAGTTGGATTTCCAAGGTATGTAATTTTTTTTCCCGACATGATAATATTACCTGTAACTGTCCCACCTATTTTATCAAGTTTGTTATCATCAACATACTTTAACTGCAAATAACTTACCGCTTGAGTTTGATTTAAGTTTGCTGGCGGATACCTGGTCTCCAAATTTATAATTTTTTTTCCTGACATATCTAAGTTATCGCTTAAAGTTCCACCAGATTTATCTAGTTTATTATCGTCGACTAATTTAAGTTGTGCATAACTAACGGCTTGTGTATTAACAACATTTATTGGTGGATAATCTGTTTCTAACTCTAATACTCGCTGATTTGACATAAACAAGTTTCCCGTCATTGTGTCGCCGGATTTTTTTAGATAGCCTGATAAATCAACCTTGCCGTCTGTTTTTTTGTACTTTCAGCTGTTGAATCTCCCACTAATGTTCCAAATTTTGAATAAAAACTCATTATTTTTTTACTGTTGACAAAATTATATAGCATAAAATTATATAACAATAATGGCAAAATCGTCTATATTAAATTTTGATACAGAACGTTTGGTGAAACATAAACATAACAATGAGCTTCCAGATTGTCATTATCTTATCATTGGTAGAACTGGATCTGGCAAAACAAACTTGCTTATGAATTTACTTCTCGGAGATAATTTTAACTACGATCGCGTTTATATTTACACAATTAATCCCCAACAGGATAAGTACGAATAACTTAGCAATTATAATGACAAACTTCGTGATGATCTTGAGGCTGGCGAAGATTTGTTTATTATCAGACAACCAGAAGAACTTATTCCAGTTAATCAACTTGATTCGTCCGAACATAAGATAGTTGTTTTTGATGATATTCCGCTAAACAACGAGGAAATGAATAAAATCAGATCGTATTTTTCACTGTCGCGAAATAAAAAATGTAGTTCTATTTATCTCGCTCAGGGATATTATAATGTTGACAGATTTATTAGGCGAAATACTGGTTGTTTTATATTATTTCCAGGACTTGACAATGTCGATGTTAGAAATATCGCGAACGAACAATGCGGAGACGTAACGAAAGATAAATTTATTGAACTATATCGTCAAGCAACGGCAAATAAATATGATTTTTTCTTGTTCGATAAATTAACGAATGACACGAGTAAAATGTTTCGATGTTGTATTGAAAATTATCTGCAGTAATTTTTATATAAAATGGAAAGACAAGCGAAGTACAGAAAACATATAGAAGATCTAAAAAAAAACTTGCTCAGTCTCAGGCAAGATTTAAACAACTAGTAAAGCAAGCACGACGTGGTCAAGTAGTTGCAGAAGAAACAGCAGCAACCGCTCTCAAACCAATTACTGAGGCTTTACTTGGAAAACAACCTGAAACTAAACCATTATCAGAAGAAGAAATTAAGCGACTACAGGAAAAAGGTTTACTCGGACTAGTTAAAGAACAACAAGAAGCAGCTGCTGGAAGAATTATTGAGAGATCTGAAGAAGAAAAAAGAAGATTAGCTGAGGCACTTGTAGCAAATATAGCTGATCCGGTTGCAAGACAAGCTGCACTAGATCGTTTGATAAATAATCCGCTGGAACTTGAACAAAGACTGGCAAGTTTAACCACAGTAGAGGTTAAAAATATTTTAAGAAATGTATCAGAAAAATTAGAGGATATTGAAAAAGAGCAAAAAAGAGTCGGAGAGTTGACGGTAAGGTTTATGGAAATTGGAGAGCAAAGAAAATGGTATATAAAACACGTAAATAATGAGATAACAAATGATGAGTATAATGAATTTTTAGAGAAAGAAAGTATAAAAGATCTTGATAATATAAGCAAATGGACCGACGCAAAATATAGCACATTAATTGATAAATTAAATGAAATAATGCGAGACGGAGCTGCTGCTAAAAATGAGTTGAGAAATGTTATAAAAACAGAAGATATTCTTCCACTTTACGATAGAATGAGATATAGTATTATTGCTTTTGTATTGGGAAAAACAGCAGAAACCAGTAGAACAAAACTTTTTGGTAAGGGTTGGAATTTTGAAAGAACATTTTTTGCGTTCGATAAAAATCGTGTAAAAAAATATAGAGAAGAAAAAAACAGGAACTGGAGTTAGAATATTCGCATCAGTTACCGAAATGATTGGTAGATTAATGCTATTGATATCATCAAAAGAAGCTGGAAATGTTGGTGTTGAAATTGACAATGAAATTATTGACATAATTGATAATTTGTGATCGGGAAATTTATTTACATCTGACGAATACGATACTTTACACCGCAACTTAATCGCGGAGACTTAATTTTATAAAAATATAATAATAAATGTCAGCAACACTATTACTGGACTCTAGTCAGTCTGATAAAGATAGCGCAAATTTTTCAGTAAAGTATATTCCGCCAATAGAGCTGGATCGTGAAAAACAATACGAAATTGGAATAATTTCCTGCACTTGTTGGAATGCTATGGCAAACGTTAAAACTGGAGTAAACGATGAATTTTCATTTAGTGTTCCTATACGTACTCCACCATTTATCGCGTGGAAAACAATTAAAATTCCACAAGGAGCCTATAATATTACTGATCTAAATAAAGTAATAAAAGAACTTATAACAAAAAATAAAGGTATAGCTAATAATTTTGAGCTTACACCAAATTATAATACGTTACGCGCAAGAATGAAATTAAAAGATATAACAGTTAGTCTTGTATCGCAAACAAGTATCGCACCACTGATAGGATTTTATAATTATGTATATCCTGCTCTTAATCGTGATAATCCCGAAACGTATGAAGGTGAAAAGCCAGTAAATATAACTGATGTAAACACGATAATGGTAAATTGCTCTATTGCATCTGGTTCTTACTCAGCTAAAGGCAGCAAAGGGCAAACTATATACAGTTTTTCACCAGAAGTTCCACCAGGTTCTCTTATGCAAATTAGTCCGCGTCATATTATTTATTATCCGCTAAATGTTGAAAATCAAATAACAGAAGTAAATATGCAATTGACAGATCAATCTGGAAGACAGTTAGATTTTAATAATGAGGTTGTAACTTATTACCTGCACCTACGCGTTGCGTAGGCGCGAACAATAGTAAGACGGCAAAATTATACAACTTCAGATATAATGAAACAGAAAAACGTTTATAGAAGAAAAATAGTAGGAGGATTTTTAGGAAATATATTTGCTAAAATTATTGAAAATATTCCAGGACTATCTCGTAAAGTTGCGTTAATTGCATTTGACGCATCAAAAGCTTTTGCAACTGGAGCTGCATCTGCTGCTGGAACTACTGTGGGACAAAAAATATCTGATAAATAAAAGGCGCACCTAAGACGCATTTAGACCTAGCTGTACAGCGCGGTTAAGCCGCACCTACGACAATCAAACAAGTTATTTCAGAAATCGCACCAACAAAAGAAACCCAACGCGCAATGATAACAACAACAAAAAAACTTTTATCACCAAAGGGCGAGCAAATTATACAAACTTTAATATCTAAAGTAACAGCGCCGCAATAATTTTGTGTAACCTAATAAATAAAAAAATGTTTGTAAAAAATTATCTCGATTTAGCAGAAATTTATGACACAGACGACACAGTAACAGAATTTGAATATGTCGAATATCTTGATGAAAATTCTAACGAGCCTAATAAGGCTGGTGTCAGAACATTTAATACTAGAGACGAGGACGTATTTCTGCTGCCTCACAAAGCAATGTTGGAAGTTCGTGGTCAGATTATGACAGCAGCTGTTCCACCTGCCGAAATTGCAGCTGGAGTAGAAGTAGCTCTTATAAATAATGGTTGGTGTTTATTTAGAAGTGCTCGATATCAACTGGCCAATCAAACTGTCGAAGATATTTCAAATCACTTACAAGTTGCAAGTACAATCTTTAATACTATTTCGTTTTCCGATGATTACTCCAGGTCAACTGCAACTAATATGATGTGGCTTAAAGATACTGGAAGTGGTATAGCAGAATCTAGAAAATTTATTCAAAAAGGTCTTTTGATACACGGAGCTGATGCCGCCGCAGATTTCGCAATCGTAAGAAATTTTCTTATTGCTAATGCGGCAGAGCTAGGTATAGTCGCACCAGCTGCAGGCGCTAATGAAGACGCTACAAGGGTCTCACTTACTGCTGCTTGTAATAATCTTGGTCTAGCGCCACCAGATGCAGCTGCAAACGGCGTTGCAATGTTAGATTTAGTTATTAACACAATTAAACCTCGAAATAGACGTTACAATGAAGGTTATGCTAAGAGAAAGACACTTGCAGCAGAATCACGTCAAATTACAATGATGCTGCCGTTAAGTACAATATTTGGATTTTGCAGGGATTATAATAAAGTATTTCGTGGAGTTAAACATACGCTTATTTTAGATCGAGCAGAACAAAACGATTGCCTGTTTAGATTTGGTGGGGTTAATGTACAATTTGTCATAAACAAACTTGCGCTGTGGATGCCACGAATAACTCCGTCAATCACTAAAATGGCAGAATTAAATGATATGCTGCAAAAACATACTAATAGAATTTATTTTCAGTAACATAAAATATATCAAACAGCAGTTCCGAATACCACCGACTACACATGGCGAGTTACAACAACATCAAGTGAACAACTACCGCGTCAATTATTTGTTGTATTTCAGCAACAAGCTCGACGTGGAAGCCAACTACAAAATAATGGAATATTTGATAATGCTGATGTTAGACGAATATACGCTAGAATAAATTCAAAACAATACCCAGAGCGAGCGATAGAATGTAATTTTGCAGATGACGCTAATAAAAATATTACTAGACCTTACATGTATTTACTCGATTCAATGCAAAAATATCAAGATGCTGGAGATGGATCTCAGATATCATTAGAGGAATTTCGTACACTTTATCCAATATTTTATTTTGATGTTAGTAAGCATAGCGGACGAGCTGTAGACAGCACAGCTGATATTGAAATTACTTGGACACTTGGAGACGTTCCAGCAGCGCCGTTAAACGTATATGCGTTAGTGATAAGCGATAGATTTGTTACAATTGACTCTGTCGGAGGTAAAATGACAGTCCAAGTTTAGAGTGATTTACACTTCAAGTTTAATCTATAATCGTTATATAAGATGACAAAATATATTGTAAAAGAAATACATTTAATTGATGGCCAAGTTAGAAAATTAGCAGCTGCTGTTGCAAAACAGAGGCAGGTTTCATTAAAGGTCAACCCTAACGCAGCAGGTGTTTTAACAAAATTGTTGTTAACCAAATATCAAGTAAATAAATACGATAGCAAAAAAACTTTTGTTTTAAATTTAAGTGCTGCCCAAATAACTGCGATGGCAAAACAAGGCGGTTTCTTCTGTCCGGCACTATCTATAATAGCCAAAACATTACTACCTAAAATTTGCCAGTGTTAGGTACATTAGGGCTAGCAGCAGCGTCTGGAGCAGTATCTGGCGCAACAGAAAAGGCAGTTAAATGTAATGGTATTGCCCGCGGCGGTGGAATAAAGAAAATGTTCGTATGAAGATTGATAGCAATTGTTTGTCTAAAGATTAAATATAATGCCAAAACGAAAGACGGTGCGAAAAAAGACAACGACGAAAAAAAAAAAGACACGACAGCGACAAGGTGGATTTCTTCCAATAGCCCCATTACTAGCAGGATTAGCGGGAAGTCTATTGCCGGGTCTGTTAGGACGAGGACGAGGACTAATGCTGCCAGGAACAAGGAGATAAAGTCGCGGCCGACTTTGTCGGCTCCGTTAAGTAACTTTGATATACTTGATAAACTAAAAAAAGTAAAAAATTTTCACGGAGTTTACTCCAAAGATGAACTTATGACGCTGACATCGCCAGGTTCATGTGTTATAAATATACAGGATTTCAATGACGGATCTGGCACGCATTGGGTAGCTGTTTTTGATAACAATTATTTTGACTCGTTCGGAATTCCACCAAGTGAAGCGGTAAAAAAATATATGAGTAAATACAAAATAATAAATTATTCGTCTAATCAAATTCAGCCAGTTGGAACTTCCGCTTGTGGATATTATTGCATAATGTTCATTAAACATATGACCAAAAATCCAGATTTTTTAAAGTTTATTTTGCAATTTGATAAACAACCCTCTCATGCGAATGATGAGATTGCAATTAATTTTTGTAAAGCTGCCTAAGGTTTGCAATTAATTTTATCTAAACTCACTAATATAACAATGTCAACATATTGTCTTAAATGTAAGACTAAAATAGAAAATAAAGACGAAAAAACAGAAAAAACAAAAAATAATAGAATAAGGCTGAAAAGTATTTGTGCAATCTGTGGAAAAAGAAAAAGTATGTTTTTGCCAGCAGCAGCAAAGTTGTCCGCACTGACATTGTCAGGGGCTGGCTGTCCTGACGTTATTTTAGTAGACGACTAAATAAATAATGACATGCGACTGCGATACCGATAGAGATTTATGTCTCGAGCAAAATAAAATTGTTACATATTGCTAGAAATGCAACAACAGAGAAATAATTGGAACAGGTATAGATATACATAAATTAATTGGCAAACTGCCGAAACCAAAAGGCGGTTGGACATTGCCAGGCCATAAATATACTGGTCCATGGAATCCTTTTGACGAGCAACTTGACGAAAATGATAATCCGCTGCCAGGACAAGAACCTTACAATCAAGTTGACGCAATAGCAATGCGCCATGATATCTGCTATAGAGATATTGAACAAAGCAGCGGAACAAAACACAGCTGCAATAAAGTAATGTTAGACGAACTTCGTGAAATGAAACCCGTGAATATGCGAGAACGTTTTGATCGAAGGCTGGTCCAGGGTTTTATTGGAGCAAAATATAAACTTGGACTCGGTAGAGACTTATATGATGATCTAGCAGCCGAACTGCATAGACCTAAAAAAAAAGTTTCCGCGACGCAAAGTTGTCGCAAATGCAGTTGATGACATCTGGGCGATAGATTTAGTTGATATGTCAAATCTAGCTCCGTTTAACGAAAATAAAAGATATCTTTTTAATGTTGTCGATGTTTTTAGTAAATACGCGTTTAGTGTTCCAGTTTCGGATAAAACAGGGACCTCAATGACTGATGCACTAAAACAAATAATAACAACTACAGAAAGAAAACCAAACAGAATCTGGACTGATCATGGAGCAGAGTTTTTAATAAAAAGTTCTAGCAGTTTTTGAAACAAAATAACATTAAAAAATACGTTACTGGAAATGAGGGGAAAAGTGTCATTGTCGAGCGATTTAATCGCACGCTCAACGAAAAAATTCATAAGTATCTGACGGCTAAAAATACGAATAAATATATTGACAATTTACAGAAAATTGTTGACGAATATAATAACACGAAACACCGAACCACTAAACTGTCGCCAAACGACGCGATTGCAAATCCAATACTAGCTAATGAAAACATGTACCGCAGACATAAATTTAAAGTTGGCGATAAAGTTAGAATTTCCTTGACGAAAAAAACATTTGAAAAAGGTTATAATCATTACTGGAGAGAAGAAGTATTTGTTGTTGATAAAGTACTTTTAACAATACCAGTTATATACCCGCTGAAAGACTTATTAGGTGAGCCTATAACTGGCAGTTTTTACGAACAAGAACTTCAGAAAACAGAACAAGATGTATTTGTTATTGAAAAAGTTATTAAAAAGAGCGGCAACAAAAGTTTAGTCAAATGGCGCGGGTATAGCGATAAATTTAATAGTTGGGTACCAACTAAGTCGATTTCATCGACTGCAATTACATCGACTGAATAATATTATTATAAATTTGCTCGTATTTTATTAATACTGACTTACATTTTACTGGTTTGCATAAAGAAATTAAATGTAATTTTCACGCATCATCAACTGGCATTAAATTAAATATTTTAACAAAAATAAAATCGTATTTTATATTTCTTTGTTGTCTGGGTATTTTTACGTTTAGAAAGGGTTTTATAAGTTGCCAAAATATTTGATGCTCGGCAACACTAAAATTAAATTTTAATATTTTTTTGGCAATGTGGTACTTAACATCATATCGCCCAGTTGTTGGTCTGCTTAAATTTTTCTTGCTAACAACAACATCATCTTCGTCATCGTCGTGATAGTTATACAAAATATCATTTTCAGTATAATGAGCAAATCTGTCATTGGTAATATTTTCTGATGTAACATTAGGAACTGAAACAAAATCTTCCGAGTATAGCTGAGCCAGTCTCTCAATCATACTCATTATTATAATAATCTTTTATCTAATTAATATATAATATGTTCGGAGAAATAAAATATCATCAGCGAGTTAATATACTAAACAAGAAAGAATTAGCTGAGGCAATTCGAGCTTGTTTGCTAGGACATAGTTTTTATTTTGTTGATGTTATGATAACATTAGGCGACTCTGACAACTTTTTATTAACAGCAGCGGACAAAATGAAACTTGATACAAATGCGATGATGACGTTACGATTTAATCGCGATGATGTTATGGAATTTAGTCATAATTGTCTTTCTCGGAATGATATAGAAAATATTATTAGTTATCGTATCTAAAGATAAATCTGTCAAATGTCAACATGGACGTTGCCGATTTATGTACGCCGTCAGCTACATCTTTTACTACACGTGGATTAATTTCATGATATTTTGCCGCAGAGTAAATTGATTTAAATTTCATTTTTTCTCCAGTTTCTAGATTTATTGAAATTATTTGTTTGCTTGGATTTTTAAAATTATTACTACCACCAATTCCACGTTTTGTGTTTTCTTTTAGCGTTACTAAATCTAAATTTTCTAGACGATTATCTGTTTTAATACCATTTTAATGGTCGATAACTAAATTATTAGGTATTATTCCGTTACAAATTTCAAATACAAAACGGTGTGATAAATAATGAACAAAATCTGTATTTGCTCCACGTACCATTATGTGTAAATAACCGCTGTTATTTAAATTTCCAATAACATTTTTTGTTTTTATATGTCGAATAATTCCCTTATCATTAGCCTTATATAGATCAAACACTGGATGAGGTTGATATTCATCTTGTAATCCTAAATTTTCAATATTATCATCAGCAACTGTGCCATTTGCTCTATATACTCGTTGTCCCACTGGAATATCGCCGCAAAAGAAAGTATAAATAAAATCTTTTCTAAACATTTCAATTCGTTCTGCATTATCGCCTTTTACTGAGATTAATATACCAGCTGGTGTTGATACGCCAAAAGCTTTTTAAGTTGCTATGTTGATAACAGAACCTAATGCATTTGCAGCATATAAGTTGTATCTCTCGTGGACATGATACGTTTCTTGCTCTTCCGCTGTCAGTGGTAGATATCTCAAGATCTCTGTCATTATACTATAAGGTTTTGCATGGCTCTAATTAAAAAAAATTCGATTAAATATAAAATATTACTATATATATATAATGTTGAAATTACGAGACATTGCTAAAAAGAGCATTATCAAATCTGAAAAAATTGCTTCAGCATTTGCAGGTTATGATAACAGTTACAAACTTGATGATCATAATGTTTTAGCTAGTTTTAGCTCTACAAATTTATTTCATATTTTACAACCTGTTATATCTCGAGAACTTGCGGTTCACAAAAGCATCAATCTTATAGTCCAGTATCATATGATTTTATCAAAACTACACGCAGTTGAGGAAACAAAAAGT
The DNA here is from genome assembly GCA_016617855.1 of Megalonaias nervosa. Taxonomy (NCBI): domain Eukaryota; kingdom Metazoa; phylum Mollusca; class Bivalvia; order Unionida; family Unionidae; genus Megalonaias; species Megalonaias nervosa. The sequence continues at coordinate 36,988 of JAECUM010045660.1, forward strand.
TTTGACAGCGAAATTTCGGAACCGTATTTAACAGCTAAATCGAGAAAGATATTAACTGGAACAAACATTGCCATGATCGCCGATGAGATACATCAAGAAATAAACAAAAAATTAGAACAATTTACCTCGTCGGGATCGGGTTGGAAATTCGAAATAATAAAAGAAATTTTATTTCACATATCAAAATATAATGTGCTTCGCGGCAGCGGCGCTAATAGCGCTGGGTATTTTGATCTTCCTAAAAAAATTAAGAATAAAAAATGTTGTGTAAATGTCAAAAACAACGATAACAGATGTTTTCAGTGGTCTATTCTGTCCGCGATGTTTCCTCAAGAACAAAATTCTGATTGAGTTAGCAAGTATTTTCCGCACAAAGACGAACTAAGTTTTGATGGTATCAACTTTTCAGTAGCAGAAAATCATATACCAAAGTTTGAAAAACAAAACGGTATCTCAGTAAATGTTTTCGGACTAGACGAGCGAGAACAAGTTTACCCGAGATATATCTCAGAAAATGCCTCACAAAAGACAATCAATTTATTATTTTATCAGGGTCATTACTGCTGGATAAAAAACTTTAACGGCTTAGTTGGCGGACAGTACAGTAAAAATAAAAACAAGAAATATTTCTGTTATAGATGTCTGCACGGCTTTTCTAGCGATGAAAGACTGCAGGAGCATCTCAAATACTGTGTAAACGTTCAAAAAATAACTATGCCCAGCGAAAAAGAAAAAATATTAAAATTTAAAAATTATAATCATAAAATGAATATTCCTTTTGTTATTTACGCCGATTTCGAGTGTCTACTCGTTCCTGTGATTGGAGCAGAAAATGATCCTAATAAATCCAGTACCAGACAAATACAACAGTATATTCCCTGCGGAGTAGCTTATAAAGTAGTTTGTTGCACCAGCGATAAATTTTCATCTCCGATAAAGTTATATAGAGGTAAAAATCCCGCCGTGTGGTTACTAAAAAATTTAATAGACGAAGTTAATAAAATTTCTAACAGATTACTTAAAACAGCTCCAATGAGAATAACGTCTAAACAACAACTTGACTTTGATGAGGCAGTTAATTGTCATATTTGTGAAAAGTTGCTGGACGATTCCAAGGTACGAGATCATTGTCATTTGACCGGCCAATATCGTGAAGCAGCTCATAACAGCTGTAATTTAAAATTTCGTGCTCCATATTTTATTCCAGTAGTTTTACATAACTTTCGCGGCTATGACAGTCACATTATTGTAGAAGCTTTTGGTGATAAAAACATTAAAGCTAAACTAAACACTATAAAATGTATTCCAAATAATTTTGAAAAGTATATGTCAGTGACGCTCGGCAAATTACGCTTTATTGACAGTATGCAATTTATGGCAGCATCATTAGACGAGCTCGTTAAAGGTTGCAGCAATTTCGCTAACCTAAAGAGTTGCTTCGGTGAAAACTATGTCGATCTGACAAAAAAAGATATCTTTCCGTACGAGTATCTTGACGATTGGAGCAGATTTAATGAAACTTCTCTGTCTGACAAAGATAAATTTTACTCGCAACTCAAAAATGAAAATATCACAGATGACGAGTATAAATATGCACAAGATATCTGGAATAAATTTGGCTGTAAAACATTTGGTGATTATCACGATTTATATTTGAAAACGGATGTATTATTGCTAGCAGATGTTTTCGAGAATTTTCGTCAGGTTAGTCATGCAAATTACGGATTAGACCCCTGTTGGTATTATTCCGCTCCAGGGCTGTCTTGGGACGCTCTACTAAAAACGAGCAAAATAGAACTAGATCTTTTAACAGACGTTGATATGTTTAACTTTATTGAAAAAGGCATCAGAGGCGGGATTAGCGTTATAACAAAAAAATATGCAGTAGCTAATAACAAATATCTCAAAAAGCATGATAAAAATCTCCCGTCGAGTTACATTATTTATCTAGATTGTGTGAATTTGTATGGGTGGGCCATGTCACAGCCAATGCCTTGCGGTGGGTTTCATTGGATAACTCCAAATCAATTTCTTAGAGAAACTGAAAAAAATCTTCCGAAAGATATTTCATATTTTGTTGAAGTTGATCTAGATTATCCTAGTTCGTTACATGATCTACATAACGACTATCCGTTTTACGCAGAGTCAACGACGATTGATTATAGTTTATTATCGCTTGAACAACGAGCAACAACAACAGCAAAAAATTCTATTGTTAATAAGCTAGTTCCAAATTTGTTAGATAAAAGAAAGTACGTTTTGCATTATAAAAATTTAAAGCAAGCAGTAGATGCTGGACTAATTCTGAGAAAAGTCCATCGCGTGTTAAAGTTTAATCAGTCGCGGTGGATGGCAGATTATATCGACTTAAATACAAAACGTCGTGCCGTGGCTAAAACCGAATTTGAGAAAAACTTTTTCAAGTTAATGAACAATTCAGTGTTTGGTAAGACTTTGGAAAATATTCGTAAACGAGTCAATATTGAGATTGTAAACGACATAAATCGCAGAAATAAATTAGTTAATGATGATGGTTTTGTTAGTATGAAACTATTTAGTGAAAATCTTGCTGCAATACAACGACGAAAGACAAATTTAAAGTTAAATAAGCCAATTTATGTTGGTGCAGCTGTACTTGATATATCAAAGTGGCTGATGTACGATTTTCACTATAATTTTGCCAAAAAGCAATGGCCAGATTCAGAGTTGCTATTTACTGATACGGACTCGCTAGTTTATAATATAAAATGTGAAAATGTCTATCAGGACATTTACAGTAATAAAGATCTATTTGATTTATCAGATTATCCAACATGTAGTGAATTTCATGATAATTCGAACAAGAAAGTTATTGGAAAAATGAAAGATGAGTTTATGTTTGTGCCGGTGAGAGAGTTTGTTGGACTAAGAAGCAAAATGTATGCTGTGATATTAGATGACAATAAACTGACAAAGAAAGCTAAAGGTATCCCTCGCGGATATGTGAAAAAGATGATACATTTTGACGATTTCAAAGCAGCTCTAAACAATAGCGTTAGTTTTATCAAAACTAATGTCATAAGGACGAATTATCATAAGCTCGAGACAGATACGATTATAAAACGTGGACTAAGCAATTTGGATGATTAAAGATACTGCAAAGACGGAATTAATACTCTCGCACTTGGACATTATTTAAGTAATATTGTCTAAACACTAGAAATAATGTTTGAAAATTTAACATTAGTCGATGGAGTTAATAGCAAAATAAAAAAGATAATGGTCAGTAACCAACAATTATCATTTGAATTTAATGATGAAATTTCAGGTATTTGTTTTAGTAAATTTGACAGAATCAAACTTTCCCTTATCAGATCAGACGATAGCAAATATTTTCCGTATCTTGAAAATTTACGAGATGCACTTGCATTAAAATATGAAAGTTTACATAACCCAATAAGCCAAGGTCAGTATACAAAAATCAACATCGACCTGGACAGGTCAAAGGTTGTTGCAAAAGGTAGTAAGTATCTTCTCAGTAAAATAGCGATGAAAGAACTGTTTGAGTCGCATCGTTCAGTATCTGGTAGAATCAAATTCAGTCTATATAATTATGATGGAATATTATTTCTAATACAAAATGTTGAGACGCTGTGTATTGGTCAAGAAATTTCTTTTTAAAAATTAATACTGTTCCAGCTCAGTTTAAAATCTTTTGTAAGTTATCTATATATGTGATTTAAATTTTACACTGTAAAAATTTGGTTTGGCTATAAAACTTATGATCAGTTAATCAAGCGCGATAACTCCGTTAAGCATATCTTAATAACGAGCAGTTGTCTGTTATGTAAACATGTATTTCAAATTCTCTAAAATGCTCTTAACAGACAGACATAAGACATACATAACATACAGGCAGATAGACAGACAGATAGACAGACATAACATACAGATAGACAGTCTATCAAGATAATATTATAAAATTCTCACTAAAGTACATGAGTTTTATTCACACAGCAAGTTATTTTAAGACAGCATAACAGTGCGAGTCATATAAAAACTTATTGATTTTTTCTTGGCGTATCATAGCAACGACTGATTAAACTAGCAGAAATGTTGGGCTTAATATACATATTATAGACTTCTCTAATGTATTGGGAAATTGAAATATTTTACAATAAATATTATTTTTATTTAAAATTCACATTGTATCTTATAATAATCATGATTTATTTTTTTGTTCTATATACTATAAATGCCTGTGCAGTACTAGATAACTATATATTAACTTCTAATAAGGTCTGGTAGCTCATTGCTAACGCGTTGAACTTTAGTGCTCAAGGTCTGTGGTTCGATTCCCATAATAGACATAATATCAATTCCAATTTTTGTAAGATAATTAGGTGTACAAAAATATGTTGAACGTAGAGAAAAGGTCCGTCTGTATATATTTACTGTCCTTAGAGATAAGTTTATATATGTAATTAAAGTGTCCAGTAATTTTCCATTGAGGTCAAATGGACAGTTAATCAGTGCCAGTAATTTTCCACTGAGGTCAAATAGACAGTTAATCAGTGCCAGTAATTTTCCATTGGGGTCAAATGGACAGTCAACCAGTACCCAGTAATTTTCCATTCAGGTCAAATGGACAGTTAATCAGTGCCAGTAATTTTCCATTCAGGTCAAATGGACAGTAAACCAGTGCCAGTAATTTTCCATTGAGGTCAAATTTGGGGTCTCTGATTTAGAATCCGCACTTGGTTTAAGATCAGCCTCTTGGTATACAGAAAAAAAAAATTCTTGTAAAACAGCAAGTATCACTTATAAAAAATTACTTGATCAGATACGATCTTATTTGCGTGGTATAAAATATGATATGGACGATTTAATACGCGAGTTCCGTATTATTGACAGTATGTTAACAGATATTCTGCCAATGAGAGTTAACAAATACGAAAAAGATTATAATAAAAAGTAGATGTTTAAATAGAAATATGGTTATCAAATAAAATATCGACCATATTGTCAATAATTTATCTGCCCAACCCGCTATTCTCACATCATTTTCAGTCGCGAATAACCATACCGATCCATATTTCGGTGATATATAATAACCTACTGTTTTAATACAATCGATTATTATTTTAGGTTTTATACCAGTATAACATGACGCTGATTTGATTCAATTAAATCTCTTACAAAATCTGTTTGTCAGATCAAATCCAACATGTCGGATTGGATGACAGAAGGACATTATATATATATCATTTGTTTAATATGACATTTTGTAACAATAAGAGAGACTGCTATAGTAGTATAAATAGATAATCTAATCCTATCTCAGAAACCCTCACCCTTACACTGACTGTCGAAAAGTCATCATTTTGAGCTAAAAAGGGCTGCTGATAAAAATGTTAACGTACAACGTTTTGAGAGGCAAAAGGGTCTCTGAGAGAGAATCATCAATTATATCTACTACTAAAGCGGGGTTGTAGTGGCACCATTCCTACAACCCCGACCAATTAAAAATCTCGACACTAGAGAATTAACCAGTCGCGCAAACTCTTATTAGCATATGCGACTTTAATCCCTTTAAATTAAGAAGTTTTGGTGTCAGGGGATGCTTTCCTTCACGTTCGTGCCTCAAGTATATAAAGCGGAGGAATGGGATAATGAAACAACTCAAGCCCCCTCTGCACTCTCAAGAACAACACTGAATTGGGAGCAAGATTGGAGTAGGGGAGGTGTGTGGTGCCAGACCTGTGAGGTGCCAGCATTAACCAGGTGCATCTGATTTTGGAAAGGAAAAACAGCCCTTCCCAGGGCTAACCATATCTCTAGAAAAGAGAGACTATATAAGTTGCCAATTTGTGTGAACGTAGATTAGTGTGACTATAAACATTCACTCCTTTACTGATGTGTGCGTGTGTGTGTGTATATGTTTTGCGTTCGCATACATTTGTGTGGATAGTAGATATGGTATGTTTTTCTTCTCTTCCCGTTTGTGTGGATAGCATAGTGTGTGTTTTTCTTCTCTTCCCGTCTGTGTGGATAGTAGAGTGTGTGTTATATGTGTTCTTGTTCGTTTATGTGGATAGTAGATATGGTGTGAAATGAGTGTAAGGGATGTTTTCTTTCACGTCCGTGCTCCACGTGGAGCATATATGGTAGAAAGGCTTCAAAAGGACGGTGTGGGTGTGGTGGAAGAGGACGGACGTGTGCCACGCTGCTCTCGCTTTCAACAAATTTCTTGGATTTATACTTCAAGAAACTTCAAGAAAAGTGAGGAAAAACAACAAAACAGATAAAAAAGGATATTCACACAGGATTTATTCCAGGTTTTTTGCCGAAATTGTGATCCCTGGACTAAAAACAGCAATCAACACTAAGAAGCACATGGCCGCAGCTACAGGGGGTCACAACTCAGAACAAAGGAACAAAGAAAACTGACCATGGACTGGACAGACTACACCGCGCACACATCGCATAAGGTAAAGAAAGCATTTTGCAATACAATCACAACTAAAATTATCATTAGAATACAATTACAAGTACAAAACTTTTCCATGATTTACATTTAGTTAATTTAATTAAAGAAAGGTAGTTGATCGTACTAGTTTAAAAACTTTTCCATGAATTACATTAATTTAATTTAATTAAAGAGAGGTAGTTGATCGTACTAGTTTAAACACCATTCAATCAATAAAATGTGCCCTTACTTTAAACGACAATAAAGTTTAACATAAAGGACCATATCTCAGTACCAATCTATTAACATTTTAACCCAATAAAGTTATCCCTACACATACCCCGTCATGGTAAAATCGAAAAATAACACCGTTTTAATCCCTAGCATGCATTCTACAATTACAAATAAAATTACAATTACAATCATACTTATCATTTCGCTACCCACAATAATCTCATTAAACGACGATAACATTGCCTAGTTTAACACCGTCTAACCAATAAAATAGGACCCTGCCTTAAACGACAATACTTTTAATACATTCTTATAAATTCTGTACATCTATGACATGAAAAAGGATTGAAATCTCCAAAGTCCAACAACCAATCAAATTATTCTAACCACATAGGACTGTAACATTATACAGCACTCAGTGCTGAAGTAGGCTAAACTCGCTAGCCAACCGTATATGCCCATTAATGACTCATTCTATTACTGACATACCACTCACTACTATCCCGCTGTATGAATTCAGCTATATCGAAGTATACGGTATGGAATTTCGGGTTTCCCACACTAAAGTACTTGTCGTAGAACAGCGCTAAGGGCGTACTAAAACAACCTTATAGAGGTGATATTGGCCATAAGATAAAAGGAATAT
>JAECUM010045661.1:0-30684 GCA_016617855.1 Megalonaias nervosa
TTTTATATTTGGCAATGCAGTTTTCTTTGTGCGTGTCTTTTCAGTCTTCTGCACAAATTTTGTCATCCACTTTTCGATAAATAATCTATCAAACACTTCAGTGTAGCCGCTGTTGATTTATTTGTGCTAAACGAATCGGTCATCGGCTATAATTTATTTTGTCATCATTCAGATTGCACAGAGTGATTGTCTTATGCTTGCTAATATTTGGGGTCAGACCAAAATTTAGGGTTTGGTTGGAGCCAAGCATTTCTATCTAAATTCAGAAATGTTTGGCTGTGCCTTTCACTGCGAACTATTCATGACAAGGATTTATTTTTTACCATGGAATGAGGGTGAAGAAGCCATTCATTATTTTGTGATGCCTTTTGTCGAGTTGGTGAAAGAGGTGTTGTGGAAGTGCACAGGTAAAGTAAGCATGATATATGGTCAAGAACTATGTATTCATTGAGCCGGGAGATGGAATCAACCCGTGGAGACTTTTGATCAAATGTCATTGAATACAAATGCAGGCATACCTGACATATTAGTATGTGTTAACATACTATAATGGTACTGTCAACCCTAGGAATAATAGTGTCATTGGAATGTTGGTCCGAGTTCAGCTTCGAGAATATATATATATATATATATATATATATATATATATGTGTGTGTGTGTGTGTGTGTGTAATATAATAATAATTGGTCTGACCCTATAATTAAAAAATAAAAAGTGATAACTCGAAAGTAACTTCCTTAGGAGTTCCGAACGACGGAAACAAAACAGGAAAACACGATACGTGAGGGCAATACATTCAGTGACATGTGACATTCTGTGCACCAATCGTAACACCGTTTCTTTAATAATATAGAATAAAAGGGGTTATTACCTAAATGGTGTCTCTTGTTCACATGTACAAGGTTGAAAGGGCAAGTTATCCACGAAAGGTTTCAGGATATGTAACAATAGCGTATAAAATTTGGTTTGCACTGAGCTGTGATCATTTTGAGATTGAAACACTAAAATATTTCTTAAATTATTAAATTCAACTGATAATAAAATAGATGTTATCTATATTGTCAGGGAAATAGTAGATTGCATTTAACAATTAATAACCCAGTCCTACAAATATGGAAATTTAAGAAAATCCGCAACTGAATAGTACACTCTGTTGCATTTGCATGTTATGGAAATTTCTATTTTTTAAGACAATTGATTATTTTGAGTACTCGAGAAAAAAGAAGGAAGAAAGAGGAAGAAGAAGGAGGAAGAAGTGGAAGAATAAGAAAATGTAACAAGATGAACCGGGTTGGGGTCAAATTACAGTGAAGACACTAGGAGTAGTAAACGAAAATACGATGTTTATTTATAGATGATTAAAGAAAAATCATACACCCCGAACTCGTGCTCATAAATTCCAAATAATCGATTTTTAACACAATGATGCGCACCGAGTTAAACTAAATGATAACTGAAATCATAACGAACAATGATACGGTTCGAAATGAAAGATGTTATATAAAACAAACTGTCAACAATAATAAATGAATTAAAAACAAAACATAAGCACAAAATTAAACAATCACTCAAAATTGATACGTGAATTTATAAACTAATGATATGATTTCAGATAAACAGTGACAATGTTTCACTCAAAAAAGTTATAAATGGTTTTGTAACAAATAATGCCAATTTTTTACTCAGTGATAACTGACGTAATATAAATTAGGACACATCTTGCGGCTTCCAGTTCATAACCACAAGGAAATTTCAATCCCACCGCTCTGCCGGATGGTCAGAGCCACCACGAATGCTCCGCCCCTCACGGTCCGCCTAAGGATCCGTAGAACCATTTGTTCCCTGCAGACCCATTTGGTATCTCACCACGATATATCCACTATCTTCTTCAGGGCCGACATGACCACCCACAGCAGCACACCTGGTATATACCAACCTAAATTAGCACCACTGCTTAAACACCTACAGTACTATGCAGACAGAAATACAGTACAGCTCTGTCACTATCGCTCCATCACTCTTTGCAGCCCTTCACCCCTTTCAGCTGAAAATGTACTATTTAAATTCGCTTAATATCAGTGACACGGTCATAATACAACATGCAATGACGTACGTGACGCATGTGCGTAAGTGGTGTTTTTCTAAATCAATCATTTTTTTAAAAATCATATCATCGGGACTGCCATACAAGGTTATCATAATATCAGGTTCATATGTAAACCTTTATCTGAAGAGAATCTTACAGAACTTGTATTAACATGATCTCGTCCCTTATCCATGCAACATTAATGTTAATACAAGTCTTCCTTTTAGTTATATACTTCTGAACTTGAAAACAGACTGTAATAAAATCTAACATTTCATTACACAGTTTGGAACCATAAAAAATTGTAAATATTAGAAAAATAAAACAATACAATTCTATCTTATATTAAAGATGGAAAATACAATTCACATACCCCTACAGTTGGAGATATATATTGCACCGTAAAGTGGACCTCTTACTGACAAGACTTTCTGTAATGTAATGTTTGAATGTACCATTAGCCTATATGTACACTGGCTATGTTGCAATGCACGGCCTGTGCGCTCAAGGAAAAAATCCGTTTTTCCATCGTAAGCACTTTTCGCTCGTGCAAGATGGAGTGAACCTAATTCACTACATCAAAATAATGTAAGATATAGATAAACAATCCTCAGGTAAGCCTGTACACAGAAACGAAACCCGAGTTCATTCTATTAAAATATTCAAAAATAATACATATACACAAATCAGTGACAAAAATATTATTTCATTTATTGGCTATTTTGCAAGTTTTCCATTCTACTAGCTTCCTTTATCTTAATCAGTTCTTTCGCTGTTTTCAGTGACCGAGTGGTATAAAGAGCTTACCGTTACGAATCAGTGCCATCTCACCTCGGTCTGCGTGAGTTCGAGTCTCGGGCTCGACTAATGTGGGTATGTGAGAAAGCTTGCCGGTAGTTTCTCGTGGGTCTGTGGTTCTTCCCGGGGTTTTCCCGGGTTCTTCCTCCACCATTGGTACTGGCCACTATGTATAGCCTATCTTGTGCTGAAAATGGCGTTAAACCCTAAAACAACAACAAAATCCACTGTTTTCTTCTTTATTGTGTGTATCTGGTTTTCTTGTTTTTAGTCCTTCGTACCCATAAAGGAGATCTAACTGAAGGACTCCTTAATGAGGGCAGGATTTATTGGCATAAGAACTCATTCATAGACATTCTGCATTGAATCGTTGTGGTACATAACGTCATTCAAGACTATTGGAACTCATTCGTAAAATTCTATACGTTTGGACTTGTGTTACGTACATTTAGTTTGTGTTGTGTGCTTGACCTTTGTCAATGATTGAGGGTAGGAGTCTGGGCCTTCCTGACTAGTGTCGTTTTGTTAATATGTCTACTTTGAAATGTGGTCAGGGTTTGGTTTTTCTCTTGTAAATTATATGGCCTTCCTGATTTTTGTCAGATTGTTAGCTAAATTGTAAGTAAGCAGACCTGACCATTGTTTACAAATCTTATGGAAATTTATCTTGAAAATGACCTAAGTCTGCTACATTGTTTGTGTCATAAGTCAGGTGACATTCTGTATATAAGTTTGAAGTAAACAAATTTTTTTATCATCACCAGTCATTGTGGAATCAATTCTAGTGTGTTCAATTATAATTTTACAGGATTTATTAATTTTAAGTATTAATTGAAATTACAAAGTACTTATTGACGTTTTGGACTAAAACACTATTTTGGAATTATTGTGGATTCATTCAAAAACATTCTGCATTATATCACAGTGATTCATCAAGACTATTGGCACCTATTAACACATCAGCACAATACAGATATTCAGGAGAGTCCATGAATTTATTTGCAGTTGTTTATCTCACATACAGTGACTCTGGTTTGAGGGATTATATTGGTCGATTGAGAGTGAGAGGTGACTGTTCTTGAACAAAGGGCCTACAATGTATGGAGGTTGCCTATAGATCCTTCAGCTGGTCCGAAGGGGTTGGGTTGTACGAAATCATTCCTCAACCATTCGTCATGAGAGGTGGACTGGACGTATATGAGGTGGCCGTCTGATTGTCGTGAGCTAAGAACTTCATACTTGTCGAATTCATAAATAAACATCTCGTTCATGTGCTTCTGTTTTATGTCTTCGCTAGATCCATTTCGACACGTTACTTTATTTTTCTATTACACAAAAATCCTGTAAAGATCAACGACCTTGTGTTTGAACGCCATACTCAGGAACACAGTCCATAAAGGATAAACGGGTTTGATTTCACTTCTCACCAAGGCAGGAACGAGACACATTTCCCCCAAAAAGTCAGGTCACCTCAGTGTGGAACTTCAGTTTACAGGTACCCCTGTGAACATTGTGAATAGGATCTTGTACACAGAATTCGATAATACTCTGGAAATCAACATTTTAAGAGAAGCAATACTGGACTATTAAAAATGCAACACGAAGCTAATGAGATAGTGAAAAAGAAATTATTTTCTATCAAAAGTACAGTATTTATTTATTTTATTCATCGTGTGCAGTGAATGCCCAGCCATTTAACAGCGTCATCGTCAACAAGGTGCAGAACCTGCAGTCAACCGTGGAACTTTGTCCGCGAACAGTTGTTCACAGTGTGTGAAATGGTCTGTAGAACATCACGGCTACAGGAAGAGTCAGTGGCCTGGCCCCATCGGACAAGACTGACTGCACAACGAACCTGTCCTGCCCGGAAACAGTTCAGCGTGGTCCACAGATGTCGTGGAAGGTTGAAGCCAGGAGGGCAGACAGATGGCCCAGCTACGAGGGAGTGGTTTACAACATCTGTTGAAGACCACTCATCCCTTCATGTTGAAATAGCCGTCATACCCTCCGGCAACGGACTTAACCAGATTGGATGTCTCGATCCAAGCAGATTGCTGGATGTGAGGTGATGTCCATGTACAGTGAAAGTTTCTCACTGGCATAAACCTTAGTCATCAGTTTTATGGTTGCTTCCTGGCGACGGAGATGTGGAGAAGGAATGTTACTGAGTACCGGCAGCCATGATAAAGTTATAGAACGTAGTGTTCCAGAGTTGATGAGCATTGTTGTGTTGAGCTGGACGTCAATTAGCTTGATATGGTACGATCGAGCTCAGACAGGAGCGCAATAGTCTGCCGTTGAATAACAGATGGCCATTGCTGATGTCTTGCGTGTCTGAGCATTAGTTCCCCTGGTTGAGCCAGCTAGTCTGGGGAGTAGGTTGTTTCGAGTGCTCAGGTTTGCTTCAGTTTTCTTCAGGTTGTTGTAGAATGTCATTGATCTGTCCAGAGCCACACAAAGGTATGTTGGTGTCAGGTCGTGTATTATGTGCCGCCCATTGAAGAGGATGCAAAGCTCACGGTTCGCATTTGCATTGTTAAGGTGGAGGACGCTGGAGACTGTCTTTGTTGTGCTTGGCTATAGGCACCTTTTCTTGAAAAAGTCCGTCATTTCCTCCAAATTCTGGTTCAGTACCTCCTCCAGCTTTGTAATCGAGCAACTTGGGGTCACGAGAGCAATGTCGTCTGCATACATGAACTTGCGCGACTGTTTCAGGCAAGTCAGTGCTATAAACATTGAACAGACTTGGTAAAGAACAGACCCCTGTGGGAGTCCATTAGTCTGATGTCTCCACTAGCTGCAGCTCTCTCGGATGCGCACTCTTCAGCGCCTGTCGCGAAGGAATGGTTCGATATTCTCAGCCTATCCAGAACGGGTATACTCTGGAAATTTTCAACAGCAACCCTGCATGCCAGACATTGTCATACGCCGCTATTAAGTCAAAGAAAACAACTCCAGTTTTACGGCTCCTCTGAAAACCGTTTTCAAACAAATGTAGTTAGGGCAAGGACTTGATCGCAAGTGCTGCGGCCATACACGAAGCCTGCCTGCTCAACAGTTATAATTTTCTTCAAGTTCGGACCAATTCTTTGGAGAATCAGGGGCTCAAGTACCTTGAAACAGACAAAAGGCAAGGAGATTGGCCGAAAGCTAGCCGTGTTATGGGAATCTTTGCCAGGCTTTGGGATCGCAAAAATCTTTGCCATGCGCCACGAAGTCGCCATACACTGTTCCCTAACAACCCGGGTGTATAAAGCGGCGAGTTATATCTCTGCCTTCGGGCGAAGATGCTCCTAGAACTCAGGCAGGGTATTGTCATATACTGCTACTTTGCCTTATTTGATGTTGCATAGCACCTTTTCAAGCTCTGTTATTGTAAATGCCTCTATAGTATTTTGATCTAGTTAGTCTGACTTCCGAAGGCAGCATTGTCGCCATTCATCTCGTACTTGACGTCGGTGCTGTTTGCCTTGGGGTGATCTTGCCACTTGTAGTAAGTGGCATGCAACAACATTTGGTTTGACAACAGGGTAGACTTTAACTGACGGTTGCTGAGCGGTGCCAAGTCGGCAAATCAAGCTCTGCCATTTCAGGCTGGAGCTCGTGAAGTTGAGTCATCCTGTAGTTTCCTCCCAGCGAGTGCGCCTGGCAGTGTCCAGGGATTAAATTCGGTGATCTGCTATGTCCTGGTCTCCAGATGCTTCATACTCCTTGAGAAGGGCCTGAAACTATTCATCCAAATAGTATGTATAGACTTGGCGACGGCCACGAGGGACACACTGAGTGGCTGTCTTGAATATGGCTCTTTGGAAGCGGTGGTAAGCTTCCTTGATTGGGATTCAGCGAGATAGTATAATGACTATGCTACGCTCCAGTATGCCACTGCACTTCGTCTAATCTGCTTTGCAGAAGTTCCAACGCCACTGTAAAGAGCCATGTATAGTGGCAGTTGAAGTCCAATATGAATAAGTATTGACCTGTGCTGACTGTGTGGGAAGTCCTCTCGAATTGTTTGGTTTACTGGTTGAGGATATTCATCAATGGAGCTCACCAAACAGAGGTCGGATGAGTAGTCCTTTAGCCATCTTGCAGATTGAAAGGTTCCACGCTGCTTGGAGTTGTGGGTCGTTGTTCATTGCCCACTCTACCAAGTGTTCCCCGTCTTGATGGGGTGCGAGTAACCCCAGTCAGGGTGATGACTGTTGCAGTCGCCAATATAAACGGCTGGGTTTTCGAAAGGTGGAAGCATATTGTTGTGCCAATGCCCTGGGCGGTTTAGACCACATCGCAGAATTTGGTGGAGGACACTGGAGAGGCATCAGTAATGTCACAGCGTGCATACATTGCACGGCCTAATTTGGAGTCTGGCGTTGATGAGATGATGTCAAAGCCTCCAGTGGTGTATCGTCCTGCTACCTGGTCTGCTACGCGAGTCTCCTGCAAACAGATTATGTCAACATTATGACGGTGTGCTATAGTGCTGATGATGGTTCTTTTGGCTGCTGAGAGACCCTCGACGTTAGTTTGTAAAACTCATAGGGCCGGTCCAATGGCTTGAAAGTCAGAGGACATTGGCACGACGGGGTCTGCTCTTGATAGTGGCACGTAACCGGGATTCAATGATGAATTTGGTTTGGTAACTGGATCCTTTGCCTTGGTTGAATACTCGCGAGGAGCCCGACGTGGACGCGGATCTATGCTCCTCCAGAGGATCAGGTGACTCCAAAGATCAGTAATATACTCTAAGTACTGAAGGTGACGAAGAGAAAAACACTGTCATGACGGCAAAATAATCAGAAGAACATCACTTAGATGTTTTGCTTGACACTTGGCTTAAATAATTACATTGCGAACAAGAGAACATTATTATGAGTCGTTGTAATTAAGATTTGCAATTATATTAACAAGATCTAAGCTACATGCTGCCAAGTTTGTACGTTTTAATAGATCAAAATGGTTCAATAAATGAGTGAATATTCACGTACGATTAGCTTAGCAAACCTTAATTTTAATGCAATTAAAATTACAGAAAGAATATAAAATTAGTATGGCATAGGTTAATCGTAAAATTTAAACTGACACAAAGTTTGAAACAAATGACGAAAAAAACAAAAACACCCCCCCCCCAAAAAAAACAAAAGCAACAAACAAACAGAAATCATATGAAATGTTGTTCATTGCAAGATTAGCTAAACTATACAAGTCACTGTCCGACTTAAAACTAGCATTAACACGTATGATTATTCAGTGTATAAATACTGATGATCTAAATGAATTACAGACACACGGCAAAGAAGATTACATGCCACCGATTGGAATTATGTACTTTACTGTACTTTCGTCATTCAACATTTCAAATGAATATTTGAATAATTCACATCTGAGCTACCTAAATCTGTATAAATAAAGAATATATTTATTTATATAAATAAGCAACACATACATGCATATTAAAAATGCAGCCACGAACAAAATTAGCAATACAGAATATCAAGATATTGATGAGATAAATAGGACCTTATCTGATGGAAGACCAATAGGACCTTATTTACAGGAAGACCAATAGGACCTTGTTTGCAGGAAGACCAATATAACCTTATTTGAAGGAGGAAATATAGAACCTTATCTGAAGGAGGACCAATAGGACCTTATTTGAAGGAGGAAAATTAGGACTTTATCTGAAGGAGGAAAAATAGGACCTTATCTGAAGGAGGAAACAGTCCAGGACACCTTTTTGGCAGAAGTTGTATTTATTATAACGAAAGAGATAAAACTGAATAGAAAAAGTTTAACTCTCAGTTGAATAAAGTTCCTCAGTTCCAAAGATTAGAGAATACTTCGATGACAAGGATACAAAATATTACAACCGCCTAACGTGATAAACGAATTTTGCGGAAGAGGATCCAGTGTTGATGCCTCTTTCAACTAGTAAGATAATCTACTGGTTCAATGGAAAGATCGTTATGAAATCAAGATTGTCAAGGGCGATCTGGATCACAGAACATACATGGAAGGTATATTTCGATAATTTCAATATGTTAGCACGAGCAGAGCTCCGAGAAGACAGTAGGAAAAATGTTTTGAACGTTGCAAGCTCGTTGGGGAACTTAAAGAAGATTCCATTACGTAATTTCCTCAGAACGCAACATAGGGGTGAGAAAAGAAGTAGTAGATAAGGTCAACGTGTGCCCAGAGTAACTCAATGTGATGATGTTAATAGGTATCCAACGTGTTTGCAGACAGACCAGGTCATGACGTGTTACTACAACTTGAGATACATTTATGCACATCAGAGTAAATAAGAATTATAGGTTCTCCAATACTCTTTAATGCACCAGAGCAAATCGACGATAAGGTAGGTAAAATGTTAGACCTACGGTTTATTTGAACCCTGAACTGGCACAACCTCCCATCCCCACCCCTAGTTTTCGTGCTTTTTCATTTCAAGCACTCATCGTAAGCTTTTCCAGTAAAACACAGGGTGACGAGAATCGCCTATACGAATGTACTTAGATACTTCAGCATTGGCAAGGTATGGTCATGATTCCTTGTAATATGAAAGCAAACGTATATCAGAAATGCCCATGGTAACAGTAATTAATGTATAACGAATGTTTCCTCGTATGTCCTCATTTCCTAATAAAGTCACGCAAATACATCATTCTTTAGTTACCTTGATGCATACTCTGTTAAATATCAATGCATCTCTTTCATGATTCTTTGATTAACATGCTTAATTCTTGCAAACTCAGCTGCATTCCGGCTCGCGATGTGATTGTAGTACCACACTCTCCAGTGTGGAGGTATTGAAATTACGACACGAGGCGGGATGCGTTGCGCGTTTTGATTGGTTGACTGAGTTTCCATTAGCTACTGTAATTTTATATAAATACGTCTGCATCGACAGCTATTTTCACACATTGAAACACAGAATTAATCGGTTGTAATAAGAGAAACAAAACTCAAAACCATGGCTATGGCAATGTTTCAGTTATCATTGTGTAACAAGATAACTGGGTTGGATTTCGCATATATAACAGAACACTGTTGATGGTGATACAAATACAATGTTTACTGATGAATGACTAGAATGAGAAAATAATTATGATTAATACGTGCGTTTATAGGATCCAAATATTGGGCAAATTAACACAATCCGCACGAACCTAATAATGCAACAAATATAAATACAAATAAATGACCTTACACAGTACAAAGACAAAGGTGAATGATTCACAGTAATTTCACACGATGAAAAGAATGATGTGTTTTACTAAATAGAAAAATTGATGTACTTTACTCATATAGTAAAATGTATTCACTCAAATAGTGAAAAATGAGGTACTTTACTCAAATAGTAAAATGATGAAAACAAAGGGATAGATATCATACAAAATATCTTTACACTCCCAAAACACTGGGTATAACAAATCCCCAAATTAGCCCACGGCTAAAAGATTACATGCATGGAGTAACACAAAACACTCCGTTACTAGCACACTTGGCTACCAGTCACACTGGTCAATCAAGCAATCAGCATTCTAGGTAGTCACTGACCACCATTCAATTCCTTGGCCAATCAAGCAACCAGCGAACACCAATTTGGTCAGCAACGCCCGATCACCTACTACTCGACCAGCAACACCGTTCACTCAGCTCCACAGCTGCTATGGTTCAGCTTTACGGCTGCTATGGTCAACTTCTATGGTCAGCTCTACAGCTGGTACCACGTCGACTCCAATCAGCTGAAAATACATCTAACACCGTGTACTATTCATGACACGGGCATATAGGATCAAACGTAATGACGTTATATACGGAAAGCTATACGAATTACATTATCGTCAAACATTACAAAACAATAAACAAAAGTTCAGAAGTGAACCTAGCTGTGTCCGATAAGATTCCTATGGTACTTATACGTTTCTTAAAAAAAAATTGCAACTTTATATTGCTAATATAAAGCTCTTGCTAAGTCACAAACAAAAATAGAAAATATTTGCATTATACTATGCAAGCCGAAGCTACATATAAAATACACAAAAGTAAATGTGGTAGTACAATAGTAATAACTTATAAACAAGAAATTAATAAATAACTTACATACCTCTACAGCTGAAGATGTGCAAGTTCTTAAGTAGACTGCTTACTGACAAGACGTTCTGCAATGTAAAGATCTCGTCTTACGGTGAGGCATTTATACACAAACAATGCAACCCTACATCGTCTGTGAGCTGGAAGTATTCGGTTCTTCCCATCGAAAGCTCATCGCACGTGCGGCATAGGATGGTCTGAACTCACTGTATCGAAATATTGTACAATATACTGTTATGTATATGTAATTTAATTATTTGTTTGTTAGTTTTATTTTTCTTATTTTATTCCATTACATGTTATTGTAATGATAATTTTTTTTAATAGTTTGATATTTCTTTTAGAAATTCAGTTCAGTTCTGTTTGACCTGATAGACAACCAGTAGTTCAAACATTGTATCAATTTTCTGACCTTGATTCAGAAATCAGATAGAGTTTTGAGTAAACAACTTTTTTAATTTTTTTTTTTATTTTTTTTTTCAGAGTAAGAGCCATTGATTTTAGCTAAGGCCATACACGTACATGATTTTAGGCATGTAATGTTTCTACGTTGTTCTGCTAAGATGATCACGTGACCCTCATACGGGAATCTGGTTTTGCGGTTTAAATAATCTTATAACTCAGTGTTATAAGAATAAATAGCCAGTTGGCCTTTAAACCTTTGAAGCTCAAAAGTGTTTTGTTGTGACCAGTTTGAGTTGAATTTTTATTTTTTGGAATTATTGATTCTTTCCCTCGAGAATATTAGTGATCATCAGAATTCTTGGACAAAGACATTTATCAAAATTTATTCAGAAATTCAAAAACTGGAATATTATTTTTCTGTGATTCAACAAGGAACTGTTGACACGGCAACACTTTGAAGGTCACGACATACGTCATCGCTCTCCATTTTGATTTCATCTGGACTCGAACACAGATTCATTTAGGACTTTTCATTCATAAGACCTATATTTTTTAATTCTTGGATTAATTTTGGATTTGATTCGTAAGCATAAGTCCTTTTTCTCATTTTTACTTTGGTTTTCTAGGGAAATAAATTATTTTATTAATTTTTACAAAGCTTGTTGTCATTACTCTTTTCTTGTTCCTTTTGTACGAGCTAGACAAGTAACAATACATAAATCACCCTCGGGTATCGTTGTACACTAAAAAAAACGAAACCCGAGTACATATATTTAATAAATAAAGGGATTTACACAATTCCGTGATACACTGAAGTTGAATTAAAACCACCCATAGCAATATTAGATGAACTATAAATTTATCCTGTTTGGAAATGTATTCCAAATTACCATATTTCTCCATCTATGGAGACATACTTCTAAAATCTTCTCTCCAATCACGGGTAGCAGTCCCAAAAAAAATTATAATATATGTAATAATATATGTATGTGCAAAGAAGTCAAGTAAGGGAATTATTAACCTTAGAAGCCACAAATATGAAATGTTTTGTATTGAATAAATTTTGGAGTAATTTAAAGTCATTGTAAACTTGTACCTTTCTCCAGTATGGGTACATGTCAGTACCAATAGATGGATAAACCATATACATACATATATAATATGATCGTCTGAACTGTGTGATTCCATAAATAAATCTACTATATTTTACTTATCCTGACTTAGTTTTCTTTTGGTCAATTGCTAGGCTGGGACGAACCTTATTTCATAAAAACGTTGACCTTACGTGGATTAAGAAAACGTTACAAATGCAAGTTTACCACATAGTCGGTACACTTTGCCTACAGTGTGTGCCGTTTCATATTTTCGATATAATACGTGTCAACATATCACTTTATGTGATTCTGATTGGTCCAAATAAGCCCATGAAATTATTGTGCAATATTCTCTTTACTGATTGGCTGCGATAGTGGGAAAACATTTGTAACCCCGCCTTCTGGAATTGTTTGTTTTGAATGAACATTTTTGGCCGCCATTTTTTGATTCGACTCGCGAAAGGGAATTGGGAAAAAATGGTCTCGTCCAGTCTCAATATTGCCAATTTACCCCAACATATCATAACATGAAAAGTGGCAAAACCCTCAAGACAAGAACAATAACAACAAGTAAAACTATTGCTTAGATGATAACGAGGGTGGAGGTGGGGATGGATGGGCGGTATATCTGTAGCATGGAATCGACCCTATATACAAGCTTGGTTTAAATGTGAACTTACTGAAGTAAATAAACTCACCTTTGGTCACATAAGAATGTAAATATAAACCGGTCTCCCCAACTGACAGAATTTTATCCGAACACAGCATATTTACGCGGTAAATATGTAATGCAAGTCCGACTCAAAAAGAGATTTGTTTACGTCTTCTGTACAATCCAATGTTCCAAATCAAATACTACAAATATCCGGTCACAAATACATTGCCGCATATATGTGTATTTCTGCATCCAGTAATCTTCTTCTCACAAAAATATCGCAACAATGTAACGTTTAGTTGTGATGTGGAAAATTTAAACGTAAACACTGTCACTGTTGTGTAGACCAACCCAACCGGTAGTGTGCACCGTATCAAACAATGTGACATCACACACATTGGAAATTTTGTTTTAACAAATGTTTTGCCTTTTGTAAAATGTTCTGTTTATTTGGATAGACGATTATTCTTTGATTTATAGTTATCAAAAATGTGTAGTATACATTTATTATTTCAACTTTGTTTGGGACTATTTTTTACGCACAATAAATGAAAGGTACAGCGTCTAACAGAATGAACGAAATTATTCGTTCTTCTTTCTATCTAAATAATTTCCCCTGAAATAAAACTATGTGATAAAAAGAATCTTAAATGGGTAACGATTTAATATTAAATTTATGAAACTCGTTAAATAATATCCAGCTTTTGCTCGCCAAGGCTCGCAAAAGTTGGACATTATTCAACTCGTTTCATAAATTCAATATTAAATTGTTACCCATTTGAGATCCTCTATGCAACAGTAGTCGTGTTCTAGCTCAATACTACCTCGATCTGAACCAGAAGAATTGATAGTCCAGTTTGTATTTTTGGGTTAATTTGAAGGAGCTTGCTACATATACATATTATTGTTTTGCAATCTTTTCTTTAATAATGACAACTCATTATTAAAAATGTATATTCCAAATTCTGGTATGCTGATAGTGGGCATAATAATCAGTTCGCAAAATCAATGCAAAAAGCAGGATGAATTATATATATATATATATATATATATATATATATATATATATATATATATATCGATCCTGGTTTTGACCAAAGAAAGTTTAATAATAACTGAACCATTTTTAACCATTGAATCATAAATTTAAAATTAATAAAAGAGGTTAAATTTATTAGGAATCTTTTTTTTTCTGCTAGAAGCTTGTTGGAAGAGGGGGACTTTTTTCAACAGAACTGAAACGGTGAGTAATACTAACATCGATGGGCAGAAATTATACGTTTGTTGCCTCCCTTAATAACTGAACTTGCTCATCGTAGGCAGTAAATCCATTATTAGAAAAAGTAAACTGTACGTAGGACAATTGTGTGCATAAACTGCCAAACTATTTATTATTAGCCTCTTTTGAGATCCTGTATTAAGGTTGAAAAGCGAAAAGAAAGTCAAGGAAATGACAGTAAAAAACTTCGCATCATTCACCTTAATCTCTGTTGAAGGTGTCACACAACATTGTCATTATGATAGTTGTTTAGCATTGCTGACTTATATTTGAATAGATCCACCACCAACTTGAGAAAAGCTCAACAAAAAAATGCAAAATATCATTGGACCATTCCTCTTAGTTCTCTGAGTTTGACATAACAAATACCAATGCGTTATTCTTCACAAGAAAAGAAAAAAGGAAAAAACAAATATCAATGATTTTTCTGCAATTCGACAAGTCTGACAATAAAGAATTAATCAATGCAGCGCGGAATGTTTCAAATGAATTGTATAATGTGTTTAAATCAAGGTTTAGAGGGTTTATCCCATTCTGTTTCCATACGTGTATCAGGTTGTGAGCGCTCGCGATACTTCTACAAATGCAAATTTCACCCCCGCCCCCCCCCACCCCCCATGTGCCTCGATTCGTCGTACTTACACAAGATGCACCGAAAGTAAAGCAGTATGTGACGAACAAATTAAGATAACGGGTGGCTTTATTTGCACAACATATTGAAAATGGTATAGGAGGTAAGGACGTTTTACGCTACATGATTAATCAATATTTGGAAATATTTTTTATTTATTTAACCTGCACTTAAAAGAATAATAGATCATATACTTCATAAGTTAGGAACAATTAAGAGCGACTACAAGTATCAGTCATAGAAGCAGCGCACCCAGTATTGTCCATCTACATTTACCTTCATTCATAGTGTTTTTTCTTTGTGTCCATTCTTTCATTCTTTTTATAAAAATCCTACCATATATCGTTCGTACTCTGGATTTCGCATATGCGTACTGAATACGTTATTAATATATTATAAAGTTTCAAGTCAATGAAAGATTACAATAGAATATGACACCGTCTTACAACCTGATTCCAAGCATTCCACTAAACATTTTCCAAAATTCAAGTACCATAATTTCGTCTCATTTCCAACAGTGACATGGGTCTCGCAGAAGAGATTTCAATGTACATTTATATAAATGTTATTTGATGCCCCACTATACCTCCTCATTTTTAACTTGATTTATATATTATTTCTGTATCTGAGAGAACTGTTATTATTATTATTATTATTATTATTATTATTATTATTATTATTATTATTATAAGCGGACCGTAGACACATCGTCAGTATTTTTAATTATCTCTAAACTTTAAATATGTACACAAAACACAAAGATCAAGCTAGACGCCGAATCTATATCTAGCTAGATGATAATATAGGTACTACTAATACTACTACTACAACTACTAACTATAAAACTTCAGTGCTTAATTATCGCATATTCCCAGGTTTTTCACTGCATATGTCAACTTAACCTCATCCCCCTATCCCACCACCACCATCAAGAAACAGCACACCACCAACACGAAACAGATATCGTTATGCCAAATGGGTCATATATATGAGGAATATTCCTCTTATGGCTGCCTATATGAAATTTGGTCAAAAAAATATTTAACCTCTCCCCTCCACCACCAAAAAATAATTATCGCAAATCATCACCAACAGCCAACATAACAAAAAAAAAATTTCGTGAATGTCCACCCAGCGGTTTATGAATCGATATAGTAAAGGACTGAGATGGTAGGGTGGACAGACAGAGGAAATAATGACGGTAAAAAAATGCAAATCATTAATGTTAGAAAAAAATTAATAAATTAAATGCACAATTATCAATGCCAGAGATCAATACATCGATGAACAGGTAAATACATGGAATGATAGTAATTGAAAAGAAGAATAAGGTAATGATGATGATAGTGATAATTATGACAATGATGATGATGATTTAGTTTTTTTGTGTGGCTTTTTGTTGTTGAAAGGTACATTTACGCACGTAAAGAGTGATATAGTGCCGAGGCGATGGCATTAATGTACCCAAACGTATCTGGGCAGGATTCGAACATGTAATCTTGTTATAACCGTATTTTATTGCATATATTACGAAATCAAAAGGGTTAGACACAAGTATTTAGAACAAAAAATAGGATTTCCCGTAACGAGTAAAAAGCGCATCATATTTCATGTATCAGCTGACACATGGTGAGAAAATTAAAATGATACCTGAATGAGTGCGAGAAAAAATATGAACAAAAGCAATGATTGGTTGAGGTGCCAGATTATAAAGGGATAACTGAGGGTGAGAAACAGTGGATTAATGAGACACACAAACCCATAGATACAGATATTCAAATACAAATAGATGGATAGTTTTTATCTTACTGAGCTGTTCAATGGTATTCCTGGACGAACACATTTAATCATATTTGAACTGTAGTATAACGTCTTTGACTTGCGAGTTAGGCACCCTAACCAGTGAGTCAATGATGTTCTCTAAAAAGAAAAGGGGATTGATGATGACTATAGCTAATTGTTACGACACTATGGTCTTAAATTAAGTAACAGAAGAACAAAACCAATAAGGTTCGTAAAATTCAACAAACAATTTAATTCTTTAATCTAAAAAATGAACATTTTAGAAGAATTTACAGTATTACGAATTAAATCCCAAATAATCCTAAAAGTTCTTTAACAAGTTCAAGAGTATAGTGTATTCAGAATGATTTCCAAACTTGAATGCAATGATGTACCAATAGCTTTAAACTTGCCAATGTACCAATAATATTGCTGTATCACAATGAAATTTAGAATGTATTTGAATGAATTCACAATAATCCCAAAATAGAGTTAATACAGTCAATGAGCAGTTTGTTAATTACAATTAATAATTTAGATTAATAATTCCTCTGAATTTGTAACTGAACACAACTAAAGTTAATTCCACAAAGATTGATAACAAAAATATGAATGAATAATCTTGTTTACTTCATTATTATATACATTCCCACTTGACCTATGTAGCTATAGCATTTTCGGAATAGAAACCTCCCCCCTCCCCCCCCAAAAAAAACAAAACCTACACTAAAATCACCTTAATGGAAAAATCACAAATACGTGTTAACATCTTTAAAAAATTACAAATTGCTATTTTCCTATTGTGTAATCTACAATCCTGGACAAACGTAAGCTATACAAAAATGTTGTTTACGGATGGCCATATATTTAAACTACAACCTACAATCAATGATACCAGTTAAGCTCACAATATAGATGTACATTACAGAGTGTGCTGTTCTTTGTTCTACGGAAGCTTATGTTAATGCGCTTATCTCATGAGTTCCTCATTAAATTGAAGCACATTTACATAAACACGTGATTGTACCGTTAATAAATTATTCTTGAAAAAGACGCTTATTACTATCATAAGAGAAAATAAAAAATCTGATAATGTTCCTAAGCTGTACAAAATTAATTGAAAATCAGTAGGAAAGAAAAATAAAATAGTGACCAAAAATAAAATAGATAACAAGATAACAAATATTTTATCCTGACACGACAACCAACACGGGGTAAACAAATAAGACCCCAGTGATATGTTCTGACACATAAGGTAGCACGTTAGTACGACGTCATCTGAGACGAGTCCATTGTATAAAAGAAGGTATTTGAATTAAGTAAAACATCGAAGAAACTGCTTATTAAATATATCAGAAAAGAAAACTAAATCAGTAGGTCAAACCAGTATTTTAAAAATCTGAAAAAGTGACTTTCAATGTAGTTTGTTACATGCACATAAATTGCAAGTTGATTCCCATTTCATGTTATAATGGAATGTACCTTGCGATGACATATTCAGTATTAGTTATCTGATGTCTACCGTTATACTTTGCAAGACAATTTGATATCGACCCCCATGATATGCTTCTTATTCTCATATCGCATGACTCATTTTCAATGGGGTTACAAGAGGGAATTTATTTTTACCACATTTATTAATGATACCAGCATATGATTTTTAGTCACAGCTGTTGCCTAATATATGAATCTTATAAGAGTTCTGCTCTCAGATTTCCTCTTCCCACTCTCGCAAAATGTATGATGGGATTTTCTATCAATAAGCCACATTCCATCAACTTGTTTTGTCATACTTGATCATTTACAAAACATGTCTGCAGCCATACGTATCATATGACTGTTGTGTTATTTTAGAATATTATACTCATATGCAACTTTGTTTCTATATCTAACATGTACACTATTAAACCCTGAAGTTACAAATGTCGTCATCTTGACACGAAAATTGATTCGTGTGTGCTCTTAAAGAAAGGATATTTGTAAAACTCATAGAATTTACCAAACTTGTTTGATAGGTGGCGCATATGACAACCACTCTGGATTAAGAGTTTTAGCCATTCTTCCTGGTGAAAATAGATTGATTCTAAAAACTGAAAATACAGTGAATTTTTGAATATTTTCTTCCAGACGTTACAGCACGAGAACGCATCAGATATATAACGGGCTTTGTTTATGTTTATGCCTTCTGAGTCAAGGTAGTGTAGGCTTTAGGTCCGCCAGAGGGGGTATGTCATAAAAACCACCGTGATCAGCCATAATGTGGAATAAATGTTTTTCTGATGTTTTATTTTCATTACTTTATTTTATTCACTTTCTAATTGGGACTTCAACAGGCAGACCAACGATCGACTCTCCACCACCATATAGCACAGTAACTGGTTCTTTTCAAGAACAACAATCCCCGCCGCAGAACAACCAATATTCATACCCGCTTCAGAACAACCAAAATGCGGCGTTTCCAAACTACCCCAAATACTCTCAACCGACAACACAGTTACCACAAACAAACTACGCCTTCTCAAATGCACATAATACAGTGGTATGTATAATGATTATTTTGAGTTTGAGATACTTCCAGCGTAAAATGCGTCCTTATCACACAGTCTGTATTTATCAGTATCTTTGCTTGCTACGATTGGCTTCCCAAACCGTGCTCTTGGCATGTTTAAATAATCATTGTTCAATTATACCAGATGCAGTGACGACACCTTATTTGAATCAACACATACATATCTATACATCCTAGCGAATTTCACGAACAATATCTGTTGTTACTAAAATGTTCATATACTATTTTATACTCTTTACATTTATAAATGACAAATTCGATAAAGTTATATTCACTTTTGTAGTACATGCTTTCATATTTACTTCAATTCAGCATCTTTCCGGTACTTTGTGTACTTATTTTGACATGAATTTTGGCAATAACGTAAGAGGATTGGATATTATATTTTCTTGCATCCCCATTTTGGGAAAAAGAAACTCTAAGTTTTTAGGTTAATCACTAAGATAACCCAGTATACCCCGTCAAAGACGGGCAATTTGCAATGATAAGGGTAATATTGAAGAAAAAAAAACATATCCACGACATTTCAAGAAATTTTTGATACCTTTTATTTTAGTTACCTGCAAGTAGTCAGAGGTTTTATCCGTTACTTGATGCAGTTTTCCTACAAAGAATAACCTGTACTACAGCAACATCTTATATGTAAACACCTATATTTGTCTTTATGTGTGTAACGGCTACCAAACAATAGGTCTCAGGTTCGAAACCATCGGAGGAATCCCAATTTTTAAATACTTTTTTGTATCTTTATTTTCAAACTTTCTTTTTTAACTTGCTCATTGCACTTTTTTAATCTTTTAATACTTTTTATTTTTTATCGTCAAACTTGCTTTTATCACTCCCGTCCTATAACGGGCATATCTTCTTATATTAGAATTTTGATGCCCAGATTAATTGGTTCGTTCTCTAGACTAATAGGCCCATTCGCTGAAAGGGGGCCGATAATGAGGATTGCTTTTCAACAGGTAATATTTGAAACAATTGTTGCGTATATGTAATTTAATTACTTATGTGATAGTTTCAAATTCTCTTTTATTTTATTTTTATTTCATTACATGTTATTGTAATAACTTTATTCACTGGATTTGACATTTTTTTTTAGAAAAATTCAGTTCATTTCTAGTAAATAATCACTATTGCTTCATTGTATTTTAGCTGACCTAATTCCTGACCTTGATATTGAATTCGTAAACACTGAGTGAAAATCATTGGTCGTAATCATTCTTGGCTTGCGTCAGCTCTATTGTAAACAACCTTTTTTTATTTTATTTTTTATTATTGATACTTATAGCAAGATTCGTTCAGTACAATCGAACCTGTAAATAGCCTACGTTCTAATTGTTATATTATTTTACTGCGCTGTTCGAAATAAATGACCACGTTACCCATCACGCGGGTCTGAAATTGCGTTTTAGTTGGGTTTAATACTATTATCTCAGTGATTTTACTTCAGTCTTAGTTTACACCTTTAGAGCTCAAGGTGTTTTTATTGTTGATGCCAGTTTGATTTAAACTTCTTCTAATTTTTGGATTTAATAATTTATATTCCCTGGAAAATAACAGTGCTCATAAAGATCTTGGACAAATACATTTAGTGGAAATTATTCGGAATTCTAAAGCCGGAATTATATTCTTGGTGACTCAACAAGGAACTGTTGACACATCAGCAGAAAACTGGTTATAGAGGACGTCATAGCCTTCCATCTTGGAACTTCATCGAGATTCGAACTTGGATTCAATTAGAACTTTTTAGTGATAGGACTTATATTCTTAAATTCTATGATTAATTTTTGGATTATATTCACAAACCGTAAGTCCTTTTTCATATTTGTATGTTGTTTTCTATGGAAATAAATTATTTTGTTAAAATTTACAAATCTTATTTTCTTTGTTACTTTGTACGAGCCTAGTCACGTAACACAATGCAATACAATGGATCGATATACACCTGGTAACATTTTCCGCCTGGATATTAACGTCAATCCATAAGAGTAAATTTTGGCAATTGAGAACAATGACCCTCTGTGACAAGGGCTCGTATTTATACTTACAATTTTCTTATACATAATACAAATACTATATGTAATAATACAAGGGAGGAGATTTCTTTCATTTCTCATGCGACCTATGTAAAGATTTACACTGATATTTCAAGTTACACTGTCAGAAGCTTACTAAATTTAGCACCGTAGTTTACATCAGAGATTCGTATCTTATAGTTCTTTTATCAAACTTTACTTGCTCCTTGCTCCTCCACTTATAAGATAACGCTAGACATTTCTATGGTTGCGCGCAGTTAATATCCATGTGCAAAGCTCTGAATCGAAAATTACATTTTCATTGGATGACCAAAATTGAGATTATCAGCTGGCAAAGTACGTCCTTTATATCGACCAATGAGAGGGTAGAATTCTACGCAGCAAATTGTATTATCTTGTACCGTTACATATAGTAGATGCCATATGTTGACATAAATCTTAAGTCACGATACTAGCCACTGTGCCTAACGTCATTGTGCCCAATGCCGCCCATCTCATATAATATTGCCTAAAATCCCTCAGTTCAACCGTCGTGGGGAAAATTGCCAGACGGGTCAGTAAAAGACGTTGATTGAGTGCCAAACGAAATACTAACGTTATCATTTTGTTAGACGATTCAGCTCCTCATGTAGCTGTGACGTTGCTCTTGACGAAGGGAAGTTGGGAACAGTGCCGGATTAAACCCTGTGGAGGCCCCTAGTCAGTCGAAATCTCGGGACCCCCTCCCCCCCCCTCGCAAATTATCTCCTAATACGTCAAGATCAAATCAAGCCCTAAAAGGCGTGGGGCCTATAGGCCGGTGCCTACTCTGCCTATTTTGGTAATACGGCACTGGTTGGGAAGTATTTAGTTTGTTTGCGATCACGCCCAGTGGTTCATACTTTGATTTAAAATGTCATTCGAACGTTTCATTTCATTTTAGAAAAACTGTCTGCGTCTCTTTGGCAAACTGTGTTATTTTGGGTGCTAAACATTACTTTCAATCGTGACTATTTTATACATTACATCCGGCGACATGGCCTAAAAATGAACGGAAGGGAAAATTCAACCTGTTTAATTTCATTTTTACTACTCGTCTACAGCTCATGTTGAATGGCGATCAAACATGCTGGAAATTGTAATCGACTCTGCTGTAACACAATGTATCTAAAATTCTGTGGGTTCATTTGTTTTAAATTTCAATACCGCTAACAATCAATGCACCACCCAATCAAAAACGATAGACAAAAGAATGGATATTTATATTCGTACACACGACATGCATGTTGCTTCAGAATGTAACCATCAGAGCCTTCCCGTCCGTGAAAAGACATTCTAAAATCTCTCTCTCTCTCTCTCTCTCTCTCTCTCTCTCTCTCACACACACACACACACACACACACACACACACACACAGGGTATCATTCTTATTATATTCTAATGTTTTTTCTTTTTAATATTTATAGCTGTCATATCCAAAAATGTTCTTCGATGCCGCATTGTAGCATAAATATCGTCTGAACCAAATAAATGAACCTCAGTTTCCTCCATGTATATAGATAAAGTCATTGGGCCAGGTATTGTTTCTTCTTGTAAAATGACCATAGCTTTGCTTTATGCCATATCTGTTGCCAATAAAATTAATGCACAGTAACCTTGCATTGATGGGTTATACTGTTTTGTACAATAGGGTATTGAAAGGGCCACGGAAGACCTACAGGTCGAGCTTATCAAGTCCGAGATACTTTAGGCGAGATTACACAGTACAAACACTTTAATTTAGCTACTATTAACCCTTATTTTGCTCAATACGTTACATAAATATTTTTTTTTTGTATGACGTGACATTTATTTAAATATTGTTGTGTCATTATAGACAGACAATGACGTCGTGCTACGTAGCAACAAACTTCGCGTGCTTAATAAACATGTATTTAACAATGTGGAATAAGTGGATAATGTACAGGACGTTCTATTCTATTTATTATATAGTCCCAATTGTTAAAAAATAAGTAATATTTTAATTGATTTTCACAAAATTATATTGAACACAAATATATTTAATGAGACTGTTGTTTAAAATATTGTCAGAACTGAATTGCACATGTTATCCCCATAATAAAAGGTTTTGGAAATTTTGTTAAAAAAAATGTATAACCTGTTTAATTATTCTTGGCAGCCCGTTATGACGTCACAGTGGGTTCAAAATTTTTGACAGTTTATTATTGCAAATTGCTTAACGTAGGACTAATCAGAAATCGTTTACATACGTTGGTGAGTTAGGAACCTTATCCTTATTGTATTTCATGATTTGATGTAAGAAATCCATTGTAGCGGTTAAGAATTACAATTTACACAACCGTCAGAGTTATAAGCACCAATTACTTGTAAGACTGGTTACAAAATAAAAAATAACAATTATTCTCTTTCGCTCTCTCTGTAAATATCTCTCTCTACCCCTCCCACACACACACACTGTATCACTTTAGAGGATTTGATACCACATATGAAAACAATTATTCTGTCTCTGTCTCTGTCTGTCTCTCTGTCTCTCTCGTGTCGTGTCGTTTCGTGTCATTTCACCGCTTCGTCAGCTGTAATTTTCGGCACTCGTCATGTTGTGAAAGCAAATTTCAATACTTTTCGTGCTTGTCGCGAAAATCAGCAAAAGCTGATGCAAAAGCCTTGTTACTAGTTTACATTTTCAATGTGTTTTAAATATAGTTGGCAATATTACAATATTAATTAATATTTGTCTTCCTCTTTCAACAGATTGTATAATCACCGCAGACGGCTGCGTTGCAATGCCAGACGCCACCTCCCGATCACACGGTTTCAGCATAGCTGGCATGTCAGTGCTTCTTTCTGGCCTACAGGACTGGTAGCCATAGTGAAGGCTCACGAGGTATTGCTATTACTACTACTATTACTACTACTATTATTACTACTACTACTACTACTACTACTACTCGCGCTTTTTATAGAATATAGCTGACATAAATTATGCTGGTATGTTGTTACAAGATAAAGGGCCACTTCCTATTGTCTAAGATCTTAAGGTCCATTTGCAATGGCATTATTACTTCAAGGAGTGTGCCATCATTATTATTACAGGATGGTTCTGGTTAATTAGGAATCGTACTACACCTCCGGTCATAATACTTACTTACAAATCACAGTTACTATCTCTAGTAGATGATTATTTAATCCATGCTTTTATTCACACTGCATTTGTTATATAAGGCGTGAAATATAAAGATGAATAAGTATATATTCAACTTACATTTGGTTTGTATTATTCAATTATTTTTTCAGTGCAGTACCGGTTATTTTAATTTAACTAGTTTTATCAATTGGTATAATGCACGTGGTGTACAGTATGGATATATCGACTTTAGTTTTACCTGCGCGAAAATCTGCGGCCTAACCATGCACCTTACGATATAGCGTATGATTCTGAGTCTACAAGCAACAACAGTTCCTTAACATTGTATTCGTCTTGGACAAGTTTTTTTTAATCCAAATTAAAAAGGTTTGGGCTGATAGAAAAAGGTCTGGTTTCAAGATGAAATTTGTGAGGTTTATAGAGATTAAATATTTCTTAGCTACATATTAACTGTGCCAACTTCGAAAACCGGACATGGGGTACGATTCATGTTAGACCGGTGTCAGACTATAATATTATCTAGTTCAAATCTTGTCCTCACAGACTAGAGACCACATTACAATGGCAAAACCTTATTTTCTCTAAAGTTTCGCAAAATATGCCTTAGAAATTTATTGGAAAACTCGGAGAACTCTAAACATATTTTCCGATTAAGTTTGTTTGAATGCAATTTGTATGTCCTCGTTTTTGGATGGATTTACAAATTATGCAAAGCACAAAATGCTGATGACAAGAAGCAAAAAGGAAATGATGACAAAATGTACGATTGTATTAATGAAATATATCAGTGGGAGAAAGAAAATATACACATGGTAGTGATGCTACATTTATCGCTGCAGTGACGATATAACTTTTGGAGCTACTTTCTTTTCCTGTTTGGGAGGTATATTTCCAAAATTGTATGCTATTTTAGTCTGTATTTGCATGTTTAGGCTATTTCATTTTTCTTATTCCTCCGATCTTTCTCTCTCCCTACTCTCTCTCTCTCTCTCTCTCTCTCTCTCTCTCTCTCTCTCTCTCTCTCTCTCTCTCTCTTGTCTGTCTCTGTCTCTCTGTCTCTCTTAACATCAGGTTAACAAGAAGTTCGGATGTGTAAAGACTATTGAGCCATTACCATACTTTTATACAATCAATGAGGAGGGGCCATAAAGAAATGCCAAAATGCGAACTACAATCAATGAGGAGGGGCCATAAAGAAATGCCTAAATGCGAACTACAATCAATGAATAGTCGCCATCAAGAAATTCCTGAAGACGAACTACAAAGAACTAAATATAGGCTTCAAGTATTAACTATTTATAATTAGTTTTCCACAGGAGTCCTGCACATTGACCTGTTAGTATTTGATGCTCTGTGTCGCAGATTCACAACCATATACATGTTACACTCTATGACAAACGGTACACATATTGAGGAATAAAACTTGATTAAATATACTGATACAATTGTTTAATTCACCATTACACATCTCATGATAATAATAATAACGTTTATAAACGAGGAAAAAAGTCAGGAATTAATGAGTGTTGATTGCAAATTTCGGTCCCAAAATTAATGAATGTTGCTTGCACCGCGTCTTACCGAAGTAAACTACACTCTGGCAAAGCTACATAAAAGGTCACGTTTGAATGTAGAAATATACAAATTAAATAACTCATTCCATTAAAAATAGGCTCACAATCATTCCTTGTTTTCCTTAAAGATGCCAAGATCTGATATATGTTTCATACATCCTCCCTGTGAAGTTACCACAGAATCGGCTCAGAAATATTGCTCATTGCATCACTGCGAGCAAGACATTTGTTTATTAAATAAGAAATTTCGCCAATTTCGGTTATAACTGTCACAGTACACACCACGAGTAGCATTCAGTATACAAACTTGATTTTTAAAATATCGCTTCATGTACTTACTGTTTAAAAAAAAATTGGAACTACTTTTATCGATATAGTAATCCAGCTGTTAATCGCATTGGCATAGAAACGACACAACAATCCATGCAGACGGACGTTCTTTTCCCTTAAAATACATAACAAACTCAAATACGCGTTTTCTTCAGTAGATATACCTAAATAGTTCACTCTTGAAGTTGAAACATGTGTATGGTCATCGTGGCTTTGCCACTAGTGACAATGGAATGTATCCACTGCACTCGTAAAATATTTCCCTAGTCAGCGCTTTAGTGAGTTTTCCAAGAGAAATAATTCTGATAATTCACTCAAATGAAATGGCAATATTAGTTTTTCACTCTAGTCAATTTGTATTAACTTCATTGTGACCAAAGACTTTCATCACCCATGTTAATTGTTTGGCATAGTGGGCAAGCATATATACACAAAAATCAACAGAACATAAACGGGGAACAACTGACATTATATCGCGGGATACAGTATGAATTATGTGACTTCAGTATTTTATACACTTTAGTAAACTATATCCTTGGGCATAGAAATATGTTTGCTGCGAGCGAATAACGGATATATTTCATCGAGTTAGTGACATCTCAAATATTTTATCAACTCGATGAAATATACTAATTATTCACACCATACAAGCTAATATCCTCTGTCTTTTATAAAAGATCATGAAAATGTTATGGTTTATTTGTGTATTCAGCTTTATAATCGCTATATTATCCCATCCCTTTTCTCCGCCTTTATAAGGAGTACCTCTACCTCAATAAGCAGAGCGTCGGACTCATAATCCAAGGTTTGCATTATTGATACCCTCCCAGGCCAGTCAGGATCGGTTGCCTGGGTGTACCCTTGAAAGAGGAACCTAGCGTCCATTTCCTTGCTATGTTATGGGACATGCGTTCATAGTACTACTAAAATCAAACTCCATGCACCAACTAGCACGTCGTCAAAAGAAACTAATAAAGACAACATCTCTTTCCCTAGAACTTGATGTAGGGGCTATGTCCAAGCTGAAACGATCTTTCCACTTTTAGGAAAAAAAGCATTGCGGTTGTTTTAAAATATGTTCTTACGATTTTATGGTCTTAAATTAAGTAACAGAAAAGAGCGAATGCCAACAAGTTTTAAAAAATTCAATGAATAATTTATTTCCCAAATGCTAAGTGAAAGAAGTGAAAATTTAAAAAAAGAAACTTACGGTATTATGAATTAAATTCCAAATAGTCCTAAAAGTTGTATCACAAGTCCAGATGTATGAAGTTCCAATTGAATTCCAGTGGTAGTCTAAATAAATTCCGATACTGAATTTGTTGTTTTGCTTGTAGTCTCAATCTTGTTAATGTGTCAGTGACCTGGGGTGTGGCATTGTGCTAACAGTCGTGTGATGTATCACTATCATATAATCAAACACGTTTTTGTCTGAATTTACAATAATTCCAAATTATTGTTTCTGTCCAAGAATATTAATGAGCACTTTGTAATTCCAGTGAATAATAATTTGAATAAATCAATTCACCCAATAAAAACTGAACACAACTATAAGATTAATTCTGCTTCAGATGTAAAGGCAAGAATGAGTAATGTTTCAAGTAAATAGCATTATAACAAAAGCTAAGACATAATATTAGAGCCAGTGTGTACGACAGTCTCCTTTAATAAAATCATTCAAAGTTGTCAACAAGTGTAGGAATTTTCAGGAGGAAAATTTATGTCCCAGACCCAGAGTCAAACAAACATGTTTATCTCCATTGATAAAGATCTGAATATTTAATTCGCAATGATAAACATCAATTATGTATTATGTTCTTTACAAACTGTCGCTCTCATGTACACCCTCAAATGATTTTCGACAGTGTGTGTGTAACATTTTGAGATGTGGTATATTATTTCACGCAAAAATCACGAATATTGCCAGATAGTGTTTTGAACTTGCCGATGCAGAACGTTCAATTCCTGTGCACGAAGTCTGTTGTTCTACGATGACATCAAATAGAACAACACTAACATCGAACAATATAAAATAATATTGTTTTTTTAATAGCTTAATTGTTTTCGATTATCATTGATTCTCAATTACGAAACAGAAACAAACAGAAAAAACAAAAAGTAAGAATTAAACGTTGACTAAACAGAATTTATACATGATTATCGATGTAGCAGTAGAATAAATCGCTCATTATTGGTTTCATGAATCATCAGAGCTCAAACCAAGAAAGCGGCATATCAACATATATATATATATATATATATATATATATATATATATATATATATATATACTATATATATATATATATATATATATATATATATATATGAGTACAGTCAGAGATGCAAGAGCGTCGCAATAGCGAAGCTTCTGAGGAGAGTTCTTACGATAACGATAATGTCAAAAAATTTTGACAATCTGAAATTTGTGGTAAAATCGAAATAGAATAATATATAAGACTTAGGAAAACAAGTCGCAGATTTCTAATCAATGGCACTGATTATGATCTCCATTTTTAGCAGCGTAATGCCAAAGACAATGACATTTTCTCTTTTGCTAAGAACTCTCAGGTGTCGCATTCCGACACATATCCATAGCGTCACACGCAACGTGACACTTAAAGTCAGTCGTAGTGAGTTATGATCCGAAAACATTAAATAAAATGCCGATGTATCATTTAGTTAAATGTGAATGGTGACTCAGTGACAGTGTGGGAAGTAAAGCTCAAGGAGGAGTTCAAGGGCTGTTGATTAGCTAATGTATCTTAAAATTAATACGAGAATGATATCATTCTTTCCTGGTAAATGAACGTACCATCTGGTCCATCAGTCTCAGTTTCTGCACTACCAATTCTGGTACTAAGAATGTCAGGCATTTTGAAATTATATACAATTTATGATGCCATCTATCCCCAAGGAAAGCTTAGAATGCGAAAACTTCTAACTATCGAAATGCACCACTACGTTATTCATTTGAAATGAGTACCAGGTTCGGTTTAATATATACGCCATGAGAGTTACGTCCCGGACATAGAATCTCTCGGCATGCTGGTCCATTTTCATAAATACATTAAAAAGACAATTGAGCAGTCTGGTCCAGATTATCAGGTGTCTATTTTAAAAGAAAGTTTACCATGCCTTGTGCTCTTTGCCCTAGGTATTGTTGCCACATGTTGGAATCTGGGATTAGAGTTTCCGTTTTGGAATGTGACCACATTACTCGATCAAAGAGTGTTTTCTTAAGAAGTGTCTTATATACATCAGTTGCCATACATCTTAATCTAGTAATGCGTAAAGGGACCCTTTACTGTTCCATTTTGTCAGAGTTTTCTTTGTCTGCAGTTCTACCATATTTCAACACGTTCTATGATTAGCTAGACTACATGTTCCGTGAAAAAAAATTTTTTTTTAAACCTATTCCATTTTAAACCTTCGGTCAACACGTAGATTTGAATCACTATATTTACGAAAGAAGTAATATATTTAATTTATTTAATTACCGGTTTTAGAAATTGATAAAGAAAAGAAACTTACATAAAATAGGATAAAACCAGTCCTGAACTCGTACCGTTCCGCACATGTAAGGGTGTGTAGATGAATACGAAAATATTATTAGCTCCATAAATCAAGATAGACACCATATAACCATCCCACTCCTCATCACCTTCTCCAGAGATAGCACAATGTTCGTAAAAAGTGATAAATATGTAGGGATTCAATTTTGCCTAAACGAAATTTATTTATCTATCACATTTTTATTTATATATACATGGATACATGCCATCTATCATTCGGCCTGTATTCGCTAAATTATCTCTGTATGCTTGTAATAATTATTGATTTTAAGATGTATTTATAATTTCAGGCCAATGATGTTGCAGCACGCGGAGATATGTTTGCCTCAAACCTCGCCGCCTACAGAGCACGGCAGATGGTACGGGCAAGTGTCATCGTGGGCGTTTCAGCCATGGTATCACTCGCAGTGCGTCGGTGTCATTGTTGGAGTTGGTACATCCTGATTAATATGATTATCACTGCGTCCTGAACAACGTGGATGTAATAACTTATATCAAGATGACGTGTTTAGTTACGTGTATTACGACGCAAGATGCTCAGTACTAGATACTTTTTTCCATGCACAAAAGTAGATATTGTTTCTTCTTTACATTTGTTCACAAAGTATTTAAAACCATTTATATTTA
>JAECUM010045662.1:0-13902 GCA_016617855.1 Megalonaias nervosa
TTATTGTCACGTTGTGTGAGAAAATTTGCTAACAATTCCTGCCTCATGTTTACCCATATCTTCTGATAGAATTCGTAATTCAAAGCACTTTGGGTAATGTCAATACGTGTTATATAATATTTCGACTTAGACAGATTCTGCAACAAAGAAACTACGTGTCCGTGACTTAGCCATTGAGTCACAGTCAAGTTCGCGGTTAATTCAAAGAGAACCTTGCCGCGGTGGTGAGAAACTCTATTTGTTTTGCAATCAGCTAGTGATGTCACCGGTCGGCTTAGGCTTACAGACCGGAAAACTCGACAGTATAACATGTCAGTGCAACTACCCAGGCAATTTTCAAAGAGACCACCGCTATCTAATCAGAACTAAGATAGTCACATTTTGGGCGGGTTATACGTTATTATGTGCATTTAATTTAGTAGAAATTTAATCTTCTATGTATAGCTGAATTATCAACATGTCGTAATGTAGCGTATAGCGAATTATTTATATTCAAGATTAACGTATGTAGTTGTTAGGATAGAATCAAAGTGGATGGTGTAATCTGCTACGATGTTGCATCGTGGTGCATAACTGAATTTAATAGTGAGTTGTGTTAGAATTCGTACTTGTTTGTATTTGAAAATATAGTTGTGGATTATGCAGAATTAATCTTTGTTGGCTTAGTACACGTATAATTAGGCATTTTTATATTGGTATGTGTCTTTTAAAATTTGTATGGTACGAAATGCGTAGGAATGTTGTTGATGTTGATAGTTTACTATATCGAGAATTAGGGTTATGTGTGTATGTATCAGAAGTCGTGATATTATTGTTGTTGTTATAGCCTTTATTATAGAATAAGCGTGTATGGAATATTTAGATGCGAGTGTATGAGTTGACCTAATGATTTAATTGCCATTATACTGATGAAAGGTCTCTGAGAGTGTTTTAATTCGCGTGTGATTGAGCAAGGAGACAAAATTGTACGTCCCTTCTAATATACAGGAAGCTTTCCGTGTGGGATAGGGCACCACCCGAAGATTAGAGAGAGAAGAAGACGTGGAGAGCATGTTGAAATAGGCAGTTGTGCGAAGTAGCAGAGCCAGGAGAATAGGCAAGTTGTGCGACGGCGCAGGGCCGGAGAACTGAAACAAGGGTACCGGAAGTACCGAATCGGGATAGAAGGTGGAAGTTGCAGATGAGTAACATAGAAGCTACACGGGAAGGAAACACACTCACCTTTAATTTCGCGTGATGAAATAACTTACAATTTGAATAGGTATTTGTACTGATTGAGAGAAATGTATAGTTTATTAAATTGTTATACCCTTCACCTTATTATTTTTATATTTTATACATCTAGACCGTTATAGAAAAGGTATCGAAATCACATAGATCATGATCATGAGATCATGTATGGTTTCATACATAATTAAAACAACTTTTTACAATAAAGTTGAGAAAAGTATTTTTTTCTTCAAAACAATTCCTCTATAGAACATTTATATTTAACCCGTCGCAAAAGCATGGGTCACTTCCAAACGCTTGAGTCTGAAACAAGAAAAACTATAGACCAATACTTTGCATATATTTATTAATTGATGCACAGTATTTAATTACAGCTATAAATAGCATCTGTGACCTCCAAAAACGGAAAATGTTTGGAAACAAAGTCGACTCTGTCCACCACAATTACGTATTCATAAGCTTAATTCATCATTCTATTCGCGTGTGAAGTTTGAAAATAGGGGGAAAAGGCCAGAACTGTATCAAGGATAATAAAAAATATAATGGATATGCACATGATGAAAATAATGTAACATACCAAATATCATATATCTGTTAAAATTATGAAGCCAGTATGTATGTATGTATGTATGTATGTATTACGGGACTTTACATAATGCTGGATGTATCGGCTACAACTGTAGGTTGCGAAAAAGTAAATGTATATAACTGTTACAGCCTTGGGAATATAAACGTTCCCCCAGTGCAGTGATCACTGCCCAAAGTTTGTGGGGTCTGAAGAAAGGAAACGTATAGAATAATACTGCACATCACTAAGTGTATTCAACAGAAGGCGAAGGAACATTGGCCAATGCGAAGCATTTAAATGACTGGTGAACAGGGAAGCATGTGTCCAGTATCGGCGGCTGTTCAAGATACGTATTCTGGTGCGACGTTCTTCAATTGCTTCAACATACAACTTCATTACTTAGAATGATGAAAGTAAAGTTGTGGTATCTATATAAAATCACCCCACCCCCAAACCTATAGCGGTATTTGGGGAATGGGGTGAGAGCTTGGGGAGGGGGAAAGGGTATAAGAGATCATGATTTGGTTTGCACTGCAGCTGGAGGTCACGGACTGTTCAACTGGTTGCATGTGAACTATACCTCTACAGACAGTCCTGTTTTGCGAAAAGACTTTAATAACATTTAAATGTCGTCTATACCGTAATTTCGTCAAAAATAATCGTACACTTTAGTTGACTTTTATTTACAGTGGGGGTCTTTAAATATTGAATGAAACATATATGGTGATGAAAATCTTAAAATTCTCATTGTAATGAGTTCAGTCTAAGACATGCCAGAGAAGGAATCAACACCCAAGTTCAATTATCGTTCATCCTAATGACTTTTGATAAACCTAGGCAAATATCGTATCCGCTCCGTTTATCAGTCCACCCGTCGCACTAACTCCTCATATCGCTGTAGGCCAAACTTCATGATATACTTCCCCATATTGTAAACTGGTACTATATTTCTGTCTCCACGCCCACTTCCATGACTGGGTCATATGCAGGAGTCAAAGATCAAAGATCAAGACTCGCTTATAAGAAGAACCCAAATGCAAAATGCACAGACCCATATATGCCGCCGCTTAAAGCAGCGGCAGATTTTGGTCTGTGCAGTTAGCTAGGAGTAATAAGTAGAACAATCGACATAGACCATGATCTGCAGGCGCACGATGCTATGCCAGATCTGGATCTTTGTTGTTTACAGTTTGACGCGACTTATAAAAGAGTACAGACCGTATATGAATAGTGCGATTTTTGCCACAATATTTAAGAATAACAGTTTGTTTCGCAACGTACATTCGTTGACAAGTGGTTATTTTTGTATGAACTAGAAATTCCGACAAACAACCAGCTTTGGCTGCTGGATTCATCTTTACTTTCAAGGACCTAGCTTATCACTTTTAACTGGGAAACTATTGACATCTCCATCCTATCATTATATATACGCTTACTGCACTTTGGATAAGCAGCCAACATTGATCACTCGTTTGATTTTACACTCAACTGTGACGTAGCCCTTCATGCACACATTTGGCGCGAAACAAATTAGATACGCATAGGAACATATGCTTAACAAACACAGAATAATATTTGTTTCGATGAATGACTTAATAACTAATGCATCCATTAATTAATTCGATTAAGTATCAAACATTCTGTAATACAAATGAAACTTTTCTTGCAATTATATCATTATAGCCCCTGGTTGCCATGGTAACTTTGAAATGTTGGCCAGCATTTGGGTTCTCCATTGAGTCTTTTTCGTAGG
Organism: Megalonaias nervosa; assembly: GCA_016617855.1. Classification (NCBI taxonomy): domain Eukaryota; kingdom Metazoa; phylum Mollusca; class Bivalvia; order Unionida; family Unionidae; genus Megalonaias; species Megalonaias nervosa. Next base: position 3,552 of record JAECUM010045662.1, read on the forward strand.
TTAATGCTACTTTTCATACTTTTCTGTAGATTAATTTATTATCGAGAATACTCTCCAACTTGTATTTCTTTACTAATTGATTTTTATTCTTCCAAGGCAAATCCAAGCTCTCTCAAGAGGCGAAGAATGTTATTTATGTAAGACATTCGCAGCCTAAGGCATGCCGTTTGATTAACATCTTCTTTTGGCTTGCGATAAATATTTTGATCCTGGAAGAAGAGGGTAGTTAAATGTTGTGTTTCAGCTGAAGTTTTAAGTCTGGAATACACCTTATATGGAATCGTTTGCAGCTCACGGTCAGAGAAGTTCCCTGATTGCACTAAAATAGCTTCTGCTTCTTTAAGAAAAAGAGACTTCAGGAGGTATGAAGGAATGGATTGTTCAGCTGTTTTTTCGTCCTCTTCATCAGCATAATCTTCATCAGCACAATCATTTTCTATTACAATCTTATTTACATCACCATATTTTTCAATTCGAATACTACCATCACATAGAGTACGTACATTACCGTCATGTTCACCACGATCAAGATCTTCATTTTCTTCAACTTTATCTACACAAGCACTACCACTTTCAAAGCCAAGTTCATTCCTTGTCTCACTCCTCTCTTCATCTTCTTCTGTTTCATCGCCATTATCATCATAATCATCTTCCCGCTCTTCAATCTTAACTATATCATTACTACCACTGTCAAACAGAGTTTCATTATTTGCATCATTCATCTCTTCCTCTTCTATTTCAGAGTCATCATTATCATCCTTATCCTCATTATAATCACTACTGTAATCGAGACCCCCGTAAGCTTCCGACATCAACTCCTCGCTTCTATCTACTTGGATGCTGCACGTGAGTGGTTCCATGCGGAATGCTTTGCAAAGCATGTAACAGTCCCTTGCTTCTTTAGGTAGCCTCTGCATCATGGCTGCTTCAACATGATGTGTCGAATACCTCCACAAGTCTGAGTTGACAGTAACAGTCTCCATGGGAAGAGCGAAAATAATGTCGCAGAACTTCGGAATCAAGTACATTCCCTCTTGTTGAATATTGGGAAGTAAAATGCAGCTTTTAACGGCTTTTGATGGCCATTCGGTAGTATAAAGGACTGGGTTTAAGTCCACGGATATGTCAATATGTTTGTAGGTTGGTCCTCGCCAGGAGACAGTAAAACCTTGAAGTTTCTTGATTGGAATGGGACAATCGCGAAAAAGCAATTCACTTTCATTGAGTAAAAGTAATCCAGTGTAAATGTTTTGGTGCGGTCGTTTAAGAATATCGTAGGATGCAATTCTAACGAGCCTATAAAAATGGCGAAGAATTGCCCACGCATTAAGGACTTTGTTTGAACGGATACAAAATCTGGATAGATCTGGAGTCATTGAATCTTTCATTACAATTTTGGAGTATTCGGGGGTGTCGACAGCTTCTACTTTCTCTACGAAAGCACTTATCTTTTCGAGATGACAGACAAAATCAAACTCATCAGGGTATCCTACTTTTACTCCTTCAAAGCTGCTGCCTGCATTCATAAGTTTGCATTGGAAAAGAGGATCGATTTCCCCTATACGCTCGACGATTTCCAAACACAGTTGTTGGATGCTCTCAAATATAGATTTACTTTCTCCTTCATCCAAATTAAGTCTACCCATACCAGGTGTGTCTAAAATAGCTTTTCCGATACCAGCTCCTTTCGCCCCTATAGTTTTTAACGGTTCAGTGATTTCTTCCAAGTAGTCGTCTAACTCGTGCATTTTGCGAGGAGGCCGATTAGGAAAAAGACCTGGTGGTAGTTTCCCAAACTTCACTTCTGATTTTGAACCTGCAAGCAAAGTAGAAACCACATACTGTCCTCTCAGCAGTGCCAAATCGAGAGGCACCTGCCCCTGAGAATCCTTACATATTTTGTTGACTTTTTGGTTGAGGAGATATTCTACTGTGTAATGATTTCCATCTGATGCGGCGTAATGAAGGGGTGTTGATCCACTTGCATCTCGAGCAGAAAGGTCACAACCCATGTTTTTTAATATTGCCATCATTAATGCATCCCCATTCTCTGCCGCCATATGTATTGGTTGTATTCCCAAATCGCCGCAGGCCCAGCAGTCAGCACCATTGACTATAAGAATCTGAACTGCATTTGTATTTCCATGGAGACAAGCGTGAGTCAAAGGTCTATCACCATGGATATCTTTCGCCTCAATGTCAGCACCCAGTTTTATCAGCGTCTCGGTCACCCTAAAATTTGGGTTCCTTACAGCCATATGCAAGGGACTCCGCTGAAGGTAATCTCGAGCCTCTATATCAGCTCCCGATTTTACGAGAAATTCACAAACGATATGGTTCAATTTCGCAGCAGCAAAATGTAAAGGCGTTGAATCATCAGCCCCTTTCATATTAAGATTAGATCCCCCGTTCAGCAATATACGAAGTGAGGGGAAAAGGATGTTCTCGATGTCGTCCTCTTCTGACCAATCGCTTTGGCAGCATATGAAATATGCCGGAGACATCTTTGTGTTTGTCTGATAGTTAACGTTTGAGCCATGTTTGACGAGTGTGTCTACTACATCCACATTCTGATTTGAGAGTGCCATGTACAAAGAGGTCCTTCCGGAGGAATCAGTCACTTCTGGATCTGCCCCTTTGTGCATTAAATATTCAACTATTTCTTTTTTGCATCGTCGCACATCAGTAATGTTTCTGCTTGTTTTTGAGTCATACATTTCACTTTCTTCTAAACCTGTAGGTGGTATGTTCGCAATAGCAACCATCAGCGCGCTTTGTCCATAGAAGTCAACAGCATTGATATCGATTCCCCTTGCAAGCAATATGTCTATGATACTTTCCCAGCCAGCCATTTTTTTAACATCCATTTCCGTCGTAAGGGAACTAATAAATCCATGTAAAGCTGTTCCATGATAACAAGATCTTGCCATTACATCGGCACCAGCGTCAATCAATCTTTGCAATAATCTAACCTTTTCATTTACAGATATTCCTGCATTTTTAATGCAAGTGATTAAAGCTGTTTCGCCGTCTTTTGTACCTATGTTGACCCCGATGCATTCCAAAAGAACATTGATGATATCATGGTTAAGTTCCGTCTTCGATACAGAATATCCTAACAAGGTCATGTCATTCAAATCACGAAATTTTTCTAAATCCGTTCCTGTCTTGATACACATATCTAAAATTTCAAAGTTGTTTCTCTCCACAGCCAGGAAAGGTACGTTAAGCCATGGGATATTTTCCGTTAATATCTGTACATAAGAGGAATTATAATCATTTCCTGCTACTGCATCTTTTTCTATTTCAGTTTTTCCATTTATATTATCCGACTTACTGGGATCCGTTTGTGTCGTTCTGGAGTAAATAATATATTCTGTCATAATTTCAGCTTCCTTGCTTACGGGGTACCGATGAAAGTTTTTATTTTCTGCTGTTTGTAAATCTTCTTCCTCTTCAGAAATATTGCTCCTATTTGATCTATCTTTGTCGATTGTATTTACAAATGAAACCAATGTACACAGTTTGGATGCCTTATTCGCAACATCAATTAGACGATCTCTGAACTCTCTTGTTAAGGTTTCGTGTCGTCTGCGAAATTCCCCCTTTGTTAATGTACCATCAGTCGGAATGGCGGTGACGACTGTCGAGCACGTATCTCCATACTCTCGTAAGAAGTCTAGGACGTCTTGTTGAGGCTGTATAAAAGCTGGTGTAGTTGTTTGTGTTGTGATGGTTGTCATGGTTACAGCAGTGACGTATTATTAACCTAGAAAGAAAACCTTGCCAATAAAAACGTGCAATATTTGATGTCAAAACAGGGTTTACTTCAATGTTCATGTCATGTGAAATTTATCAAACGTGTTGAATCAGCTTTGGCTAAACAGAATTTCAGACTGTTCAATGAGTTTCATAAATTATATTTTCAAACCAGCAAAATGTTAGAGTGTTTTAATATGATAACGAATATTATTGATTATATCTTTCTCTTTAAAAAAAATGAAGAAATTCATCTTTGCCTCAAATAACCTCAGCGCGTTATTGTTAGGGCATGCTATATTATTAAACATGTGTAACCTTACAAAAAATAATACATGAATTTCTTAACCTAAATAATAATTTGAGACTGGTATGAGAATGTTTCATGCGTTGCAAATCCTTTGCAATCTTAAGTTTGCAAACGAAATAACAATCATAATTCTTGTGAAGCTTGCCTTATTGTAAGTTGTTAATTCAGAAGATTTTTCGTGTGCCTTCGCTCGTGAGAACTGTTTTTGTATATTTGTGTCTGGTACTATACTCCACCAGACAGCACAATACGATACAGGAGGACAGTTCCCAACAGACACTTGCTTATCTTTCTGTTGGTTTTAAAGGCACTTTACTGGCTATATTGAGCCTAGGAAAAGGGATCTATATACCGTTCCCATGAACACACCTAGGCAGTGCTGACCCTGGCTCGCTTGGAGGGGATTCAATCGCGACCCTTGAATTATGAATCGCTCTACCATCTGAACTACGCGACTCCAAATGGGGCAAGTCATACCAGAGTTGATACATCACATAACGACATATGCCGTGTACAACCCCGGCGCGTGGCTGTAGTGCCTGGTAAAACATAAAATATTGGAATCCAGAATAATCTTCAGTATCAGAGGAATTGCATGCTATGCTAAACCACCCATATAGTCAGTCCAATGTAACTCCGTATCAGGGGAATTGCATACTATGCTAAAAACATATTTATATTTAGTCAAACGTAACTCGAGAACTGATCATCTGGTGTACCAAAATATGTACTTTTTACATTATCGTTCTTATTCCCTCTGGTTTTACGTCATCTTGTATGACGCACCAGTAACTAAACGTTGGAATTGCATGTTATGTTTGAATATGTGATTTTGTGCGTTCAAAAACTAATTTGTACGTATTTAATGCATACTTTTTGCGCTGAGAATTGGATTATGGAAGAACTGCAATATATCACTCGGAAAAAGTAATGAACCCTTGAGCGTGTCCCACATAATCAAACTTTTCCTACACACACTGATAAACTTGTACACAATGCAAACAAATATGGTGAAAATTATGTGTGCATTATATTTATTTACAAACATTATATGACTTTTATTTAATATTTTCTAATTATATTTACAACTTTGGAAATTGTTGATTGTTGGTATCACATGCTTATTGGACCTCTGACGTCATTTACATGTAGGGTGCAAGATTTGTGTAGTAATGTGACTAGGAAAGCAAATGGCGAGTTCCACGTCAAATTTTATCAACGGTGTAGTTTCGTCTCGTCTGTCAGCGAATTAAAGATATAATACATGCTATACTCGCAATTTCTGAGAAAATAAAGTATATTCCTATTGATTTGATGCAGGTATACCTCAATGAAAGATCAGTCAAGTTCGCTACGCCGTCTATTAAGCGGCTACCCTATGCCGACGCCAAATGGTGTCTGCGAATTCCAACATTTCGATAGGTAATGGACTGTGACCCTACATCCCAACACGAATGTCCAAATATAAAAAATGGGATGGCAAGGATCAGAGGAAATTCGATATATCTTCCGCTGCGAATTGGCGTTAAACCCAAAACAGCAACAAGGACAGAATTTGTAGCGTGCTGTTTAAAAAAGCCTGCAATGCATTTGTGTCACCTAAGTTTTAAATAACTGATTAATGGACAGCTGAAGTTTATTGAGACGATATTATGTACCCCTTTACCCTGTACTTACCCTGAATACTGTTGTTAGCATGTCATAAAGAAAGCTCTTGGAATTTCCTGAAGGAAAGACCGACACACAAACCAGCTGATATCATCCACTATGGAATGCTGTTAGTCACAGTGCAATTCGGTTCAGTGACGCAGTCTGTTTGTTAAGCTATTAATGCTCCATGTATGATAAACAGCGCAAGATGAATGATAATAGATAACGTCAGTCCGAATTTGGTGTCGAGTCTCAATTAAGGACATTTTCAAACTTTGTACTTTAAACTAGCTCGACACGTGGTAAGTTTCATTCGTGGGTTCGTTAGTTCGTTCGTTCGTTCAATCGATCAAACATATTTATAGTCATTTATATTTATAGATATTTATATTTATATTTATCGATCAAGAGAGAGAGAGAGAGAGAGAGAGAGAGAGAGAGAGAGAGAGAGAGAGAGAGAGAGAATAATAGTATAATAGGGAACATCGGAGATTCCCTGTATGAAGTCACAACTAAACGTTGGCAGAGCTCTGGTTGGCAGAACCACCATGGCGACGAAGGAAGATGATCTATATATCAGCTTAAGCCATTGAATAGACAGTGCTAACTGTAAACCCGATTCTGATGTTGGAGGAAAATCGGCCAAGTATGGGACCATAGATTTTGATCACAATTCACAAGACCACATTATTTCTGCAAACCAAAACTAGCGATTTTAATTGGGGAGGGGGGAAGTCGACATCCAGAAATATCGTTTCAAAGGAGAGTAAACAATTATGCTGGGTGTCTTTGTGATGGAACTACTATTGGGGGCCCGGGGATCGAGACATTCAGAAGCTAATGCATTTTATGTGTATTAGTGTAATCTTTTAGCTTTAAAGAAAACCTACTCGAGGAAGCGTTCCAGTTGTTTCGAAAACAGTATTAAAGTCAATCGACCGAACTGATCAGGCAGGTAAAGACCAACACCCTGAGAAGTTGTACAACATATACTGTTAGCAGCGTTTCCTGTGTATTGCAAGTATTTACTAACACGGTTTGTGAGCATTATTTGTTTTTACAATATACGGAATACCTCGCTGTAGATAAATGATAGATGAACATATACGACTAAACTGTCTCCAAACTGATGCAATTCCGAGTCAAAATGAAATTTGTTTACATATTCTGTAGTCCACTGTTCCAAAACAAACACTGCAAATATGTGGTGACACATACATTACAGTAAATATGGTAATTTCTGCAACCAATAAACCTTATTTCCACATGAATATCGCTACAATGTAATGTTTAGTTGTAAAAGTGACACTTGAGGTTATGTAAACATGGATCCTCAACTGTAATCTTATGAGTAGTGCATCAAACAATGCGACATCACGCGCATTGGACACTGTGTTGAAAATGATTTTGTGTGTGTGTAAAATGTTCTGTTTTATCAGAAGGACGCTTGTTCTTTGAATTGTCGTTTGTAAGAAAAGTATAATCTACTTTTAAACGTCAGTACTAGTTAAACTTTGGTTGGGACTATTTTTTACGCACAACATATGAAAGGTGCAACGTCTGCCACAATGAATGAAAGTATTCGTTCTTCTTTCCATCTAATTAATTTCCAATGAAATCAAACCTATGCGATAAAACGAATCTCAAATGGGTAATGATTTAATATTAAATTTATGAACCTCGTTGAATAATGTCCAGCATTTGCTCTCCAAGACTCGCAAAAGCTGGACGTGTTCAACTCATTTCATAAATTTAATATTAAATCATTACCCATTTGAGATCATTTATATATCAAAGATGATATTCCCTGTGTTTCATCCATATTTTACATGTATATTACAAGTATGAGCTGGTTTGATCTCATTTCAGACATAAGGGTTTTGTTCACGTAAAACCGTGTGTTAAGAAAATACCAAAGACTATTTTCACAGTATTTATCTTTTACATGTATTTCTCATTAATAATGTCCATCCATAACATAGTCATTTATTGCTTCATTAAATGATTTATCAGGATTTATTTTGTCTTCCTGGTCCAAAATCATGTCAATACCTGTCTAGTTTTAAAGCAGGTATAGTGAGAATACGAATTTATTGACTTCATAAGTCGCGTCTCCTAATCCATGAAGCTATGTCACCTCGTACTGAACATCTCTGTTCACCGTAAATCGTTTCTACCAGTAGAAAGGTGCACTCGCAAAAGATACGAAAATAAAGAAATACTAGCTTTACCTTATGTAATAATTTTACGTTGAAGTTTCAATACATTGGGTCACATAAATTATAATGTCATAAATTGTTATCTCAAAGAGCGTTATTTAGTGGAACAGTCGCGTACAGCTCAATTTGATTTATTGGACTTAAAGAGAATATAACACGTGCTATGTGGCTCAGATGTGCGATGTAAAATAGTTTCAGACACATTTTGAAATGAATTCTTTTATTCAAAAGTGCCAATCTGAAGGGATTGGAGGAACGTATGTGACGAAGTTAAAAGATTTATATCTGAATAATATGATAAGACGGATGAAAAATGAAGTTCAATTTGTAGCCTTTCGAACTGGAAAGATTAGAAATTAGATTTTTTGCACAATTACTTAAATACATAGTTTAGTGTTCTTGAAATCTTTGAAATACAATTCAAGCTCAAGCACAAAACAAGAAAAAAATTGAGGTATTATAACTTTGATTGAAATGTAGTTAGCCTGGTAGAAATATCAGGATTTTCTTTAACTATCATTCCTATATTAGCCTGCTGAGATTCGATTACTTTAATTTTCTCCACTTATATGAGTTTGGTGTTTTGAGTGTATTCTTAAATTTCTGGCTTAATACATTTTTAAAAATATGAGGACTGGTTTTCTGCATTTCTCTGTAGACTAATCAGAGAACAATCCATTCTGATTTAGGTTTAATCTGGAAATTTACAAGTAGTGTAAATCTCATTAATAAAATAAAATGAAACCAGTACTATTATCACAATACATGAAGCTTATCAACCCCAGTTGGACATACTTGCAATAAGACATTGCCATACGTGCCATACATTGACATACGTGCCATAAGACATTGACATACTTGCCATAAGACAGCGACATACCATAAGAAATCGACATGCTTGCCATAAGACATCGACATACTTGCCATAAGACAAAGTAATACGACATTTCAAAAATCTATAAATGTTTTACTTGAGAACAGAAATACATAATCTAAATCACTTGAGAGATAGGTACCGTACAAAACATTGCAAGAATATGATTACCAGTTATTCTCATGTAGTTCATATTCAGATTTGCCACAAGGTCTTAAGAAAACAAAACAAGTTTGTATCAAGGTTTTAAGAAAACAAAACAAGTTTGTATCAAGGTCTCAAGAAAACAAAACAAGTTTGTATCAATGTAAACAATTAGGGTGATAATTTATTATGCCGTAGAATGTGTGATAAAAACAACGAATACTGTAGTTAAAGCATAAAAACAATTTAGATAACATAATTAGTTTGATAAATATCTGGCTAACAAAAAAAGGAGTTTGAAAGTGAATCTGATACGTCTGCAGATATGTATGACATTCTGGAAAGAAGATACAGCAGTATGGACAGAATCTTCTCTCAGACGCTGCGAGTAACTCCGAATAAGAAAATGAGACATATCGACAAGTTGAACATATTCACTTCAAACACTGTTGCTCAGTCTGCCCAGAGTGCAATTATTGACGCTTACTGGGGACTAGTCAGTTTCAAAAACAATAAGATCAAATTAATCAGACCATTATATGGTGGTTTTACTGTGTTGCCATTAGTGACATTATTGATTAATTCCATTCTTTTAAAACAAAGTTTCTGATCATACGTTGAGACTTGTAAAATGCTTTATTGAAAATGTAGCGCAATGCGTACAGTATAACTAGAGATGGAATCTTTTCACCCGTGCAACAGAGGAATCTTGCTTTTTTGCTAACTTTATTATTTTATCACTGTTCGGTCGTCTCACTCAGGTCGTCTTGTTCATGGTGTCCTCGCTCTAGGAACCACTTTCTCAAGGAACGCAACTATTCTTGTCTTCTGCTTGACTCGAAGAAGTTCCCTTGTAATAAATATTCATTATTTATTGTTAAGTTCATAAAATATAATATATTTTTATTAATGCGTCGTACGTAATGTGATAATACCTCAGTACTAATCAGCCATTTTATGTTGTTATTTTCTGACCCGTAAAAAATTGTGTACTTGGTCAGGTCACACCGGGGCTCTCATTAATATATTTTTATTAATACGTCGTACGTAAACAACATTTGCTCGTGGCTTTAGACCTCTTCGCCCAATACTTACAATACCTAACAATTATGACTGTTAAGTTGTTGCTGTTTGTGAGTGAGGGTGTATATGTGGTAAATATAGTTTGATTCTACTTAGATGACTGTCCTGATTTTCATAAAACATTATAAGACCAAATGACCTACAGATAAATGTGAAGAAATAATAGTGAGTGATGAATAATGTATTTGTTGAATATGCTAAACTATATTGCAAAAATGAAAAAATCTTTTAACTTTAAGGGATATAATGGGCAGGAAAAATAATCTACGTTGGGGTTTGCACCGAGATAAGGAAACCTCTGTCAAGTGGTTA
>JAECUM010045664.1:0-33052 GCA_016617855.1 Megalonaias nervosa
CGTACGCACTTTAGGCATGCAAGTGTGCAAACATTTGTCAGTCTGTTCATCCATCATTGTTGTGTCTTGATTTGTTTTAAACTTAAGATAAATTCTCACACACGCACACACTGACGCCATAGAATGACGTGTTAAAGGGGTTTTGGAGTGTGTGTGTGTGTGTGTGTGTGTAATGGATGTTGGATGGTATAGATTGTTTAATGGATAGTATTTCTGTGGTGTAAGGGATAGTATAAACTCTAAGCTAACACAGGCGTTTTAGGATAGTGTGTGTATAAGGGGTGTTGAATGTTATAGGTGATGTTTTGGATATTATGTTTGTGAGATTTCATCTCCTTCTCTTAAACTCCAAGTTAACACAAGTCGTTTTGGGAAAGTGTGTGTGTGGGGGGGGGGGGGATAATGGATGGCGTAATGGATAGTATTTTTATGGGGTGCTGGATGGTACAGACGGTGTGAGGGATATTAATTTTTGGTGTAAGGGATAGTATTTGGATGTTGGATAGTATAGAGGTGTGATGGAGAGTATTTTTGTTGTGTAAGGTGTGGTATATTTTGTGAGATTTCTTCTCCTTTTCTTACATTCTAAGCTAACACAAAGAGTTTTGATAGAGTGTAACATGGGATGTTGGACAGTATATAAGGTATGTGATTGGTTATAAGATTTCTTTTCCTTCTCTTACATTCAAGTGCTTACACGGCTCGTACAATAATAACAAGAGAAAAGAGTGAAGTCAACAAGCTTTGTATATTTTAATAAAATAATTTATTTCCCTAGAAAACAATGTAAAAATTGGAAAATAGGACTTACGGTTTGTGAATATAATCCAAAAATTAATCCTAAGAATGAAAAATACAAGTCCTATCACTAAATAGTTCTATTAGAATCTAGGTTCGAATCTCGACGACGTTCCAGTATGGAAGGCGATGACGTCAGATGTGGTCCATTTACAAATGGCAACAATTCCTCAATTGAATCACAGTTTTTGTTTCCGAATAATTCCAACATAAATTTCCACTGAATTTCTTTCTCCCAGAATTTATAAAACAGTACACTCGTTTGGTTTTCTAGAGAATAAATTATTAAATTCCAAAAACAAATGAACTTCAAAAACAATCTGATTTCAGCAATTAAAAATCCTATCCAGCCTTCAAGGTTTCCAGAATACAACTGACTGACGAGCGTTCAGGAAGGGTATTATATCCACCCGAATTATCATCCCGTTCTCGCGAGATAGATTACGTGGTCTCTTAACATTTGAACAACGCATTAAGAAAAATGTCATTTGTCACGTAGAAAGAACACATATCTACTATCACTCTGAAATAAATTTAAAAATAAAACATTGTTTATTCAGACTAGACGAAATGACCTTGGTAATAGCCAATCGTTTTCGCGTAGCGCTTACACTATCGCGGACCAAGGTGAACTAAAAATATTGCTCATTTAAAACGTTTTACATCTTAGATAAACAGAATTACTGAAAAAGAATTTCGAATACCGTGAAAATAATCATTACAATAAAATGTAATGAAACAAAAGTAAAATAAAAAGAATTATAAAACTAACACACAAGCAATTTAATTACATATACGTGACACAAGGCAAACACAAAGCATTTTGGATAGAGTGTAAAATGGGATGTTGGATGGTACATAAGGAATGTAATAGTAGGTTTGTGAGATTTCAACTCCTGCTCTTACACTTTAAGCTAACACAAAGCGTTTTGGATTGAGTTTGGGGGATTTCATGTCCTGCTCTTACAATTTAAGCTAATACAGGGTATTTGGAATGTGTGTGTGTGTGTGTGTGTGTGTGTGTGTGTGTGTGTGTGTGTGTTATGTATATGTAATTTAACGTCAACCTTTATGTCAACTATCCAAGAGATACCACTGTGCATCGGATTATTCAATGCCCAATCAGTAGGACCACCGGAAAAGCGCACAGAAATAGTTAATTTTATCAACGATCAGACTATCGACGTCTTTTTCCTGACAGAAACATGGCTAAAAACATCAGACGATGAACCCAAGTGCGCGGATCTAACACCCACAGGTTACTCCATCAAGTCGTTCCCCCGCCACTCTCGCGGAGGTGGAATTGCTGTCATCGCAAAGAACTCCATGATCAACCGTCTTAACCACGCTACAACCTTCAATTTCTACCACACATCGTTTGAACTAGTCCAAACCACACTCACACTGGAAGAAAGGTCAGTCCATTTTTTCTGCGTCTACCGCCCTCCTCCTAGTAGAAAAAACAAGCTGACTGAATCTCTCTTTTTGGAGCAGTTTTCGAATCTCCTGGAGTATGGAAATTCGATAGGTGGCAACCTGATTATTCTTGGAGATTTCAACTTTCACTTTGAGTGTCCTGGAAACCCATACATATCAAAACTCCTAGATTCCATTCATGTTTTCAACCTCAAACAGTCAGCCGACCCACCCATAAACATGTTCACATTTTAGACTGGATTCTTTATAGACATGATGATAATATTCTACAGTCCTCCCTGGTGTCCCACGAACTTTCATCAGATCACCTCTGCATTATATGCCATCTTGACCTTTATTTGCTACTAAGAGAAACCTCCGTATGATAAACAGAACCCAACTAATGCATGACATCCAAGCAAACCTAACAACTAGCTTACCTCCTACAGCAGAACAACTCGATAACTGCCTGTGTTCATTGCTTGACAAACGTGCCCCAGCAACCATGTGCAGAGGATCAATTCAAAAGTGTTTTCCGTGGTATAGCAGTGTTAGGGACCAGCTTCGCACTGCTAAAAGAAACCGCCGTAAAGCTTAGAGGCTTTGGCTTTCCACCAGACTCACTATTCGTAAGCAAATCTATGAAGCCGCTAAGAAGAATGTCACAAACATAGTCCATGCAGCGAAATCAGCCCACTACAGTACTAAGATCACTGAAAATTCCAGCTGCAAAGAGCCATTCGAGGTTACTAACAAGCTAATGTCAAGGAACAAATGTACACCACTTCCAACTACCTTCTCTCTAGTCGACCTTCCGGACCTGTTTGCATATTTCTTCCGTGACAAAGTACAAACCATCAGAGATAAGCTTGACAACACAATTTCAATTGACTCGTCGTCACCACATAGTTGCGATACAGAATTTCAGCGGCAACTGTTAGCAGCATTTGAACCTGTCTCTTTGGATTTAGTACGTACAATCGTGATTAAGAGTGCACCAAAGTCATGTGAACTGGATCCGATTCCGACATCACTGCTGCTTGAGTGCTAAGATCCAATATTGCCTTCACTAACTGATGTTATTAATGCCTCTCTCTCATCCGGGGAATTCCCATTATTTTTCAAAACTGCCATTGTAAAGCCTCTGCTGAAAAAAATAACACTAGACCATAACGATTTAAAGAACTATCGCCCAGTTTCTAATCTCCCAATCATGTCAAAAATCTTAGAAAAAGTTGTTCTATCCCAACTTGTATCTCATCTGAATTTAAACAGTCTTTTTAGCAATGTACAGTCTGCATATCGCCCTTGCCACATTACTGAAACTACTCTTCTGAAAGTAGTTAATGACCTTCTCTCTACTTTGGATAGCGGAAAGGTTACAGTCCTCACTCTCCTTGACTTGTCTGCAGCATTTGACACAATAGACCATGATATATTACGTCACCGTCTCCAGCATGAATTTGGCATTGACGATAAAGCCTTACTATGGTTCAAGTCCTACTTGGTCAATAGGATACAAATTGTGTCCGCAAATGGAAAACACTCCAGCCCAATTGATCTATGTTGTGGTGTTCCACAGGGGTCTGTTCTTGGACCTGTTCTCTTCATTCTATACACTCAGCCGCTCTCAAGTGTCATAGATCATCATCCAGTGTCTCACCAATTGTATGCTGATGACACCCAAATATACAAATCTAGCCACCCAACTGAAGTTGAAGCTACCATCCAAGGTGTAGAGAGGTGCATTTCCGATGTGAAATCATGGATAACATGTAACAAGCTGCAGATGATTGATGATAAAGCTGAAGCCATTCTGATTAAAACACAAAGACTTTCTCATTCATATCCTTTACCTTAGACAATAAATAATCAGCAACACCAACATTAAATTCACACAGTCAGTACGAAACCTAGGTTTTACTCTCGACAGTACTCTGTCATTGCACCAACATGTCATGAACACATGCAAGGCTGCATATCTTGAGCTGAGACTCATCAGCTCCATTCGCAAGTATCTATCAGTTGATGCCATTAAAACACTTATGTGTTCCTTACTATTTTCAAGACTGTACTACTGTTACTCAATTCTGTCTGGTTCGTCTCAATATCTACTCCAGAAACTTCAAAAAGTTCAAAACACAGCTGCTCGGATCATCCTTAGAGTACCACGATCAGAGCACGCCTCCCCCCTGCTCTGTACCCTACACTGGCTATCCATTCGATCCAGAATCAAACACAAAATTTGTTCTCTGTGCTACGTTTCACTGACGGGCTCCAGTCCAACATACCTATCTGACCTCACCCATGTGTACACACCTGCAAGATGCTTACGCTCCTCTTCTGACACTCGTATTCTCATTATTCCCACTATGAAAATGAAATCATATGGACAACGCTCTTTTGCATACCAGGGCCCAGCAACGTGGAACGTATTGCCCAGTGAACTTAGACACAAAGACACAGTGATCTCATTCAAGAGCGCTCTTAAAACTCACCTATTTCAACTGCAAGAACAGACTTAAAGACCTAATAATGTTTCCTTACCTTTAATCTTTACATCATGTTTTCTGTTTTCCAGTTTCGTAGTGTTTGTTTTTATTTTGGAAATAATATCATTATATATGTTTTTTAAGTGTTGTCAAATGTTGTAAAGCGCTTAGAGCTTCTAAAGATTAGGCGCTATACAAAGTCCTCATTATTATTATTATTATTATTATTATTATTATTATTATTATTATTATTATTTAATTATTTGTTTGTTAGTTTTAATTTTTTTTTATTCCATTACAATGAAATTCGGTTCAGTTCTGTTTAACCTGACTTTTTTATTTTGCTGATAAACAACCAGTGGTAGAAACACTGTATCTAGTTGCTGACTTTGATTCAGAACCAGTAAGGGTTCTGGTAAACAGCATTTTTAAACTTTTTTTGTATTAATTCCCAGAGTATGAACCATTGATTTCAGTTAAGGCCATACTAGGAGTACGTGATGTTAGGCATGTACACCTTCTATTTTGTTCTGGAAGGATGACCACTTGACCCTCATACGGGAATCTGTTTTGCGTCTTAAGATTATTGTATAACTGTTGTCTTGATAAAAGATAGTTCAGTCCGGGCTCTAAACCTTTGACACTTAAAGGTGTTTTGTTGTGACCAGTTTGAGTTGAATTTTTATTTTATTGAATTTCAAGTGATTATTTTCCCTGGAAATATATAAGTGCTCATACAGAATTATTGGACTATGACACTGATTGAAAATTATTCGGAATTCCAAACTGGAATATTATTTTTTTTGTGATTCAACAAAGAAACTGTTGACACATCAGTACGACGCTGACCACAACAGACGTCATCGTCTCCATTTTGAATGTCATCGGGACTCGAACTCAGATTCATTTAGGATTTTTTAATAATAGGACTTCTATTTTTTAATTCTTGGATTAATTTTGGATTTGGTTCGTAAATCCGTAAGTTCTTTTATTCATTTTTACCTTGATTTTCTAGGGAAATAAATTATTTGTTAAATTTTACAAAGCTTGTTGTCTTCACTCTTTTCTTGTTACTTTTTGTAAGAGCATAGATACGTAACAGTGTGGATTACACCAAAGAGTTTGGATATTGTGTGTTTTGGTTTGTTGTTTATGTATGTCTATGTTTTGTTTGTCCCTATAAAAACATTTCACATACCTACTAGTAGCGCGTATCGAGGTCAACTTGAACACTGTTACTAAATCACCGACCGATTGAGGTCAACAACTTGCAACACTGTTTCAATTTTTCCCCTAGTGTCCAGTACAATGACGTCATTGAAACTAGGAATTTTGAGGCTATAAGAGTATACTTGGTTTCTTCATTGGAATTTCCACATGTTATAGCTATAAATATATACTAGGTCTTTTCCACAGGATCGTACCACAAATTATGGCTAAAAGTATATACTAGTGTTTTTCCATAGAATTTTTCTACAAATTATGGCTACAAATAGGTACTAGGCTTTACCATAGGAATTTCCACAAGTTGTAGCTATAAATAGATACTAGGTTTTTCCATAGATATTTCCTACAAGTTCAGGTTATAAATAGATACTAGGTATTCCATTTCTCACTTGCTTAGAAAAGGTATACTCTTTCACTATTATCCCCAAATTTTTGCCTTAGTGTTGTATACTTATTAATTTGTTTGTCTGTGTATGCCTATGTTTTGTTTATGTTGTCCATATAAAACCCTTTTATCCCTATGAAACCCCATCATGTCATAGATGTTCTATTTCCCTTGTCTCTAAAAAGTCCCATGACATCAGTCCTGTCCCATTCTTGTCGCTATAAAGTCCCTTGACATCACACTTGTCGCTGTTAATCTTGTCGCTATAAATTTGTATGGTGCATGTCTATGTTTTGTTTGTCCCTATAATAAAAAAACCATTTCAAATTGAGGTCAACTCGAACACTGTTACTAAGTTTCCACCCGATTGAGGACAGCCATTTGCAACATTGTTGCCGTTGTTTCCCTCGTGTTCAGTACCGTGACGTCACCCCTGTTCATTTCTGCTTAAGGTTATACAGTCCCACCATGTTAAATTTCCCGTGAGGCTATAAATTGTTTTGGCTCGAGGCTATATTCCATATTCACTTTTTTTCTTAGGTCAGCCACTTGCAACACTGTTGCTATTTTCAAATTTTGAGGCTCTATTCCTTTTTCACTTTTTTGCATATAAGTCCCATTGAGACTATAAATGCTGCGGCTGCATTCCTTTTCCACTTTTTCAGTGGTAGAGTTCCCTCGAGGCTTAATCACCATACATTACTACTTTTCTGCGTTGGCAAACAGGCAATGGCACATAATGTCTTAACCAAGATTTTCAAAAGAAATTTTTGAAAAAAAGATACATTAATTGTTTCACCACTGGAAAGCCCAAAACTAATGCCAGTGTCGCGAACGTTTTTAAAGAAGCCTGATAAAACGTATTTGGAAATATTTTGCACATCAACATGCTCTCAAGTGCATCGGCATTTTACCACGTATGATGCAAGATTACAATCAATCGTGCCATCGTAGCATCTAATCTACTCCAAAAGAAATAAGGCCTGTTATGTATATTTAATTTGCATTGTCTGTTGGCTTGGTTCAATGATTATATGTGTATCTGTATTTTGTGATTGCCCCAAATCACGTTAATGCCTACTTGATCTGTGACATTTATTATTAAAAACATAATAAATGGATAATATTTCTCTATGATTATAGATTCAATATTCAGATCATTAGCAATTATAAACATGCTTCCTTCAGTTTGAATTAAAGATGCAGTCTTGATTCTGGCCTTAGAAAGTTCCAGAAAAGAAATTTTCCATTAAGTCGACTAAGTATTTCCAGAAAATGGTAATTGCGACCTAGGAAAAGTGGAGGGGTATATAAACTTGTTTACTTAATGATTATTCATTATTGCCTTAACATCCGAAGCGGAATCAGTCTTATTGTTGTTTTCAGTTTTTAATTTGGGTGAAGGTGAATTTATTCAAATCATTATTCATTTGAATTACAAAGTGTTCAATAATATTCTTAGATTAAAACATTAATTTAGAATTATGTGACTACAGACAAGGACATTTTGGATTATATTATTGTGATACATCAAAGACTGTTAACACATTGCCACATTCCATGCCATTGGCACATTAACACATTTGAGAATACATGCACACATTCAATATCGGAATTTATTTGGAACACCAATGGAGTTCACTTGGAACTCTATATATCTGCATTTAAACCCCCTCCCCCGCACTTTTGACAAATGCTATTTACCTAACTGGACAAGAGAACTGTGTTGTGTGACAGGATATTTGCGTGGACGTGACTCACGTATCTATAAATTAGATACTATGATAGGAGAAGTACTGAAAAGAACTGTTTACTTTCCCCGAGTTACAACGAGTGACCAACAAGGACGAAGACATGTACGGTATCATAAGCATTTTCGAACAAAGAACACGTAAGGTTTGAAAACATCACTGTCATGTATATTTAATTTGCATTGTGTGATTGACCCTTGTCCAAATTAGAGGCAGGAGTTGGGGACTACCTGACTAATGTCGATTTAAAAAAAGACATGTTTGCCAGGATTTGAGTTTTAGGAACAGCTTTGATTCTGACCTTAGAAGATTCTAGAATTTAAAATATTTTTTTTAATTACAGTTTGGGGTAATTCTCCATTACGATGATGGAGTTTTTTTTCTTCTTCTTCGATAAATGTTATTGCAACATATGCCATGTGGGGAAGCATATAAGCTTATTTACATCAGAATTATTTATTCCTATTTTAACATATTTCTAGTAGAATCGGTCTTTTAGTTATGTTCAGTTATTATTTGAGAGGGTTTATTTATTTAAATTGTTATTTGCAAATACAAAGTGCTTATTGATCCTTTTCATTATTTTGTGATTATCGTGAATTCATTTAAGGACATTTTGGATTATATCATTGTGATACAAAAAATTGTTGGCACATCAGCACATTTAAGCCTATGGGCACATCAGAACAATAAAAATTATAATTTATTCTGAACATCCCTAAAATTAATTCGGAAACCTCTATACATTTTTGAATTGTATGTAACATTTAGGACTATTTGGGACTTATTTCACAATACTGTTTCTTTTAAATTTTCACTTTGTATTCTAGGGAAATAAATTATTTGTTAAATGTTACGAAACTTGTCAGTTTCCGCTTTTTCTGTTTGTTTAAGATCATACAGTCGTAACAATCATATTCCTAGAAGTGAAAGTGCATAGGTAAAGGATATTTCACCTGTTTGGATTCTTGAATTGAAGCTTCATAAGTCATCAACTACAGAAAGAAAATTGAAGTCATGAACCTGCCCTTACACAATGCATTCCCTTCTCTGACACCATCCCTTCACGACCTAGATAAAAAAAAAACAACCACAGTGGGTGTGGTATGGATAATATGTTCCTCAAGATCAATTAAACGTCTTCAGTCAGACATTTTTATTGTATTGTGCCACTGGAATAGATTGGAAATCTGAGTTTGCAACAATGAGATATGCTACTGTGAACTATTTTACTCAACAGCTGTATTTGCTATCTTCTTCTCAATCCGACAGCAGTAACAATGGAAGCCATACCAACGCCAGTTACAAGCACCATTGGAAAATCATTTTCCTTTCATATTGAGTGACTTTTGGGAGAGAAAAGCTATGTTACCATGAATATTCAATTTTATTTAAAATAACCTAAAGACATTTCTGTGGATGTGTGTTCTCATCACATCTGGTAGAAATCACTCCTCTCACCGAGGTCTTATTATTGTGTTATGTATGTCTGTTGTTTTTAACTCCTGGTACATGATTTTATCTATTTGTCGTAATTTTTATTCATGATTGTAAACTGTATAGAATATCTTTTGTTATAAATCTGTGTATGCGACATGGCTCTGTTAAGAATGCAAATTGCACAGGATCTACAAATAGATGTTTACGTACATGTTGTCAGTTATTAATAATGATCTTAATAATAAGACTTAAAATGGATCCTATGGCGTAATTTCTCAGTGACTGATGGGATTCCATGCTTCAAGAATAATTGTGTAACTTCCCATTGGTTGCACTAGGTAATGTGAATAGGCCCAATTCAATGCAAATGAGTAGCATATGCTGTCACGTGGGGTCTATTGCAACATGCTGTATATAAGGAGAGAATTAAACATTCAGATTCATTCCGATTTTTGGAGTCATTCACACTTATTGTGTTCCTGTTATAAGTCTGCAGACATGTTTTGTTTGGACTGTTCAGTGGGAATAAAAGTGCTCATTATTTAAACTATAATATTATTCTGTTACTGTTATAAATTGTTTGAAGGAATTCTGGACAAAGCTATCTTGACAATGTCATGGTTCTTTGAGGACTAATACATTTCCGGAATTGAAATTTATCAGGAACGTTTCATTCATTGAGGACTTTCATAGACCGTTATAAAGACCTGTTGGATTCACTTCATAATCCTGTAAGTTCCTCTCACCTTTTCACTTGTAACTTTTATAATTAAATTGTTCAAGTTTAATAAACTTGTTGGTTTTGCTTCTTTTTAGTTACTTAAGTCTGTGACCAACAGAGTCATAACAATTACATATTAAACCACATCCGTCTCAAACATACCTAGTAAACAAATCCAAGTGAACCCTGGGTCACAGCTGAGTGGTCTAAAGCACTTGCCTTTACCAATCAATGCCATCTCACCACTATTGGCATGGGTTTGAGTCTCAAGCTCGGTCAACGTTGGTATATAAGAAACACTGCTTGTAGCTGCCCATAGGTTGGTGGTTCTTACTGTTTTTCTTCCTCCATCAGGTTATCCTGGCTGTAACGTAAAGCCTATATTGTTCTGAAAAATGGCATTAAACCCACAAGAACAAATCCAGGAATACTAGGCCAAAATGATCCCGACTTGTATGAAATGAACAAATAAAAAGAAGAAAACACCAGTGCCAGCTAATTCCTGATTGAGTATCTATTGTATGAGATTTCCTGTAGGATATTTTTTTAATGCTCGACATCTCTTCAAAATTATTTCAACTATGTTCAATGATCAGTTTGCCAAATCACAAAAACTCATTGAAGTGTGCTGATCAGTAGTATCCACCTAGTCATGTTTCAAATTGGATATTTCTAACAGCAAAAGATTGTCCATCACAATTCCTCCCAGTTTGTTTTCTGTTTTTGGTGGAAACATAGCTCTTATTCCATCCAAGGTCATCAACAACAAAAACTGATTTTTCACGTATTTTTCTAGTCTGATAAATCAACGCCCCCCCCCCAATCTGTGTTGATACTGATTGAAGATATGGACGCCAATCAATATCATCATGGGTGAGAGGCGGATTTATCGGTCTCATATTTTTCATCTTACTACTGAAATGAACAAATGTGATGTTTGTTTATTCTGTTATCATTGAGTACAATGTACCGGGAAGCACCACAGTTCCTTTGTTGGGAATCATCCCTTTCAACATGGATTCTGTCAAAATTTCTTGTGATGATGGAGGAAACACATATCATAATCACCAAGAAATTGTGAATCCTTATTACCTTCCTGCCAGTAAATCATAATTTGACAGTGTCAATATTAGCATAGAAGGAGATCTTGGACAAAAATTTATTTTATCTTCAGGAAATGTCACTGTTAATTGCATTATCAAAAATTATTCTCGACTGTAACTCATGAAACCACATGTACAATGGAAAAGCTACACAACGCGGACATCATTTCAAGAGATTCTTTTTAAAATTACCCCCTGTATAATGGTATCAGAGGGCGGGGAACCATCCCCATTAGCCACCTCACAGTTCGTTATAAATGCACAATACTTATGGGAGTAAGTGTTACACTAGTGCATAGTCTATGATATCTGTATTGCTTGCAGTCATGTACTTGCAGCCATGCAAGATTGTGTTATTTCTGTTACTTGCAGCCATGCAAGACTATATTTCTGTTACTTGCAGCCATGCAAGCCTATGATAGTTCTGTTACTTGAAGCCATGCAAGTCTATGATATTTCTGTTACATGCAGCTGTGCAAGACAATGATATTTCTGTTACTTGCAGCCATGCAAGACTGTGATATTTATGTTACTTGCAGCCATGCAAGACTATGCTATTTCTGTTACTTGCAACCATGTAAAACTATATTTCTGAAAAGGCTGCCTCCTTGATCAGGATAATTCATGCTTATCAAAATCGAATTTGAATCAACAAAAGTCATTGTTTATAGAACACCAACCCACACTTACCAGTACCTTTACATTTTTTACCAATTATCATCTGGAACACAAGAGGTAGTAGTAAGATCTTTACTGCATCGAGCTAAATCACTACTCACTGATGAGACAGACTGAACTGAAGAAGTAGAGCATGTGAAAGCTGCACTATGTGTAAATGGCTATCCAGAGTTGATTTTCAAAATTCCAGAGAAGAAAAAACACGGAATAAAACCAGTAATGGCCCAAACCAACATCTGTGTGCCCTACATCTGCAATACAGCAGAAGTCCTAGCCAGAGTATTCAGACAATATGGGATCAATATGTATCACAACCCATACAACTCTTTAATAGAACAATTTAAACATGTGAAGGACAAAACAAAAAAGTTTTAAAAATGTGGTGTGGTTTATCATATTAAATGTAGTGATTGTGACTACACTGGTGAAACAGAGTGTTAGAAACAATGATTAAAGAACACATCAGAAGAGAGTCATTGTTAATAAGGAACATTGTAGCAATATGGGACATTCCATCATTCCCAATCAAACCAAGGTCTTAACATCCAAGAACAACACATGGAAAAGGAAAGTGAAGGAGGCAACTGAAATACAACATTGGAAGCCAACACTAAACAGGAATAAGGGGTTTTAGTTACCATCCATCTGTACCAGTCTCCTTGTCATGTGACCATTATAAGTCATGTGATGAACAGTAGTCACTAATGAAGGCAGTGTGATATTGCCAAAAATTTCAAACTCTAAGATATCTAAGATATTTATGTTCTAGAAAGAGAAAATTTTAATAATCATGATATTTTTGTTAACTTTGCAGCTATGCAAGACTATGATATTTCTGTTATTTGCAGCCGTGCAAGACTGTGATATTCGTGTTATTTGCAACCATGTAAGCCAATGATATTTCTGTTATTGCATCCACGCAAGCCTATGATATTTCTGTTACTTGCCACTACGCAAAACAATGATATTTCTGTTATGTTATTTGCAGCAATGCAATACTGTGATATTCATGTTACTTGCAACCATGCAAGCCTATGATATTTCTGTCACTTGCAGCCATAAAAGTCAATAAGATCCATGGGTAGTTATTATTTTTTGTGATTATTGTGAACAAAGTTTTTTGGATGACATAGAAATACAATGCATCACAACTGTGTGGGTTCAAACCCATTGACACCTGGATTCAGAAACATTCCTCCTAGACTAACATTCTGACCAAATGAGCCATTGACACTAACATCTGATCTGGTGAGTGTTATATACTGTACAAGTTGTTCTTGGTACCCCTGAAGCAGTGTAACCTTCATCCATTCATTTTAGAAAATGTTAAAACCAAGAACACAATCAGGTTCTAAAGATTTTATTATTCAATTCTATGATGCAGAAATTCTTTATGTCATTTAAAAATGTTGTAATTTATCTGGGAATGAAAACAATATTACACAAATTTTGACCATTTATTACTAAGGTGAATTCTGTATAAACGTTTCTAAATCCATAAACCTCATAATGACCAACATGAATCAGAAGTCAATATGATAAGTTTACTGGTTCAAAAAACCTCATAATGACCAACACGAATCAGAAATCAATATGATAAGTTTACTGGTTCATAAAACCTCATAATGACCAATATGAATCAGAGGTCAATATTATAAGTTTACTGGTTCATAAAACCTCATAACGACCAACATGAATCAGAGGTCAATATGACAAGTTTACTGGTTCATAAAACCTCATAACGACCAACATGAATGAGAAGTTAATATGGTAGGTTTAATGGTTTACAAGACTTCATATTAGCTGAAACAAAGGTATATAATTATTTTATTACCTGATTTAATGTGCAATTTGTTAAAAATCTTTTTTTTTAGTATAGATGAAATGCCATTTCAACTGAATGATGCTACAACATTATGATGACATGACGTTGTGAATTATGTCACATCTCAGCCAGTTGAAAAGGGACTCTCATCAGAATCATGTAATATTAAATGACATTTTGATAGTAAATTTTTAATATGATGAACAGGTTTCAAAAGATAAAATGGCAAGCTATGAAAAATATCAACAATATAAAGATATCATATGGCAATGAAACAGGCACACATTACACCAACCATTCCTTTTGAGTCTTTCATTCTGTTAAAAGTAACAGGTTATTAATCTGAATATAATTAATAAAACAATTGACAAGTATTGTAACTTTCTTGGATGAATTAATATAGTTTATCAAGTCTGCTGCACCATCTATATAACCTTCTTTAATACACATTTCTTTGTATACTTGTTTGTTAGAATCAAATTCAACTGTCTCTCACAACAGCTTCTGCACTTTGATCATTAATTCTAGTTTCTGCACTCCGAGTATTAGTTCCAGTTTCCTAACACATTTTTTTTCTTTTTTCTCTAGCATGTAATCTTCTTCCAGTTACAACCCCACTCCCCATGAAATGAAAAACATTAGGCAGTAGCAGCATGCTGTTCAGTCTGATGACAATGGATTACAAGAACATGATGATTTGCAGGGTTCTGATTATATGGTACATTAAACTAGATCAAAGGAATGAACATAAATTGTGTGATATTCTTGACTCTCTGGAATGTCACAACAGGCATAAAATATATATTTTCTTTGAGGTGGATGCATCAAAAACACAGAATGGGAGTCCAAAGGAGCAATACATATTACCAGTATATGTCAATTACTTGACATGAAAACCACTATTACCATTCTGAAAAAATAGTATCCCATTTTCACTTGAATTTCATACAAAGAACAGTATTTAATTTCCGCTTGAATTTTCTACAAAAATATATGACAAATGATAGGTGAAGACTAAATTCAGTGAGTAAAAAGTTAAGTTAAGTGGGGGCAAGATCTGGATACAAAAATTTCACAGTGCTACCTTTGTCTGGTCAACCAAAAAATCATGGGCCCAAATCTGTCATGTTATTCACAAACTACGACCCCTCTCCCCTCAATATAAATGCTATGGTGTAAAAATTCCAACCTTGTTTGTTTGGTTTGTAAGTTTAATATGGCATAACAGGATGCACCCCAAAAGTTACACAAATTTAAAAAATATTTAATGGAAGATTACATGAAGACACTTGTGGATTATCTAATGATAATGTTTTGCATGGTTCATAGTGTGACTCATCTTATGAAGAAACGACTAAAAATGACATCTATCATTGTCATCAATGCTACAAATACGTGTGTTTTTGGGGGTAGTAGGTCAACAGTAACTTTGATAGCAGAGTTTTTACTGTTAGCTAACTTAGCTCTTTGTTTAAATGGTGAATTCTTCTGAGTGTTTGGGCCTCTTTAATCTGAACCCCATTTATGCAGATCAGTTTATTAATAATCTAGACTAAATAAGAGTGCAGGGCAGTTCAATGTTTACTTTTGTGCAGTACAATCTATGATTGTACCTCTGTCACTTTCCTAGCTAAATCACTGTAATCCTAATTTTATGACTGGGACTACAATTTTTTACATTGGGACTCTTTTCCAGGTTGAGAGTCTTAGATTCCAACTTTGAAAATCCTTGTGGGAACCCTGATCATGTTCCTCATTCATGATTATTAGCAAATTCTAATATTCCCCCAAATACATATAATCTGATTCAAATGTTTTAAGTTTTTTCTTTTTTATCTGTCAATTTAGAACTGATTAAAATATCTCCATAATACTGACACAAAATATTGAAGCAATTACCTTTTATGAGCATTTCCTATTGAAATAATATACTGTTAGCATTTTCTAAACAAAAGCTGCCAAACTATCTCAAGGGAGGTAACCATTCTGAGTCTACACATTTAGT
The DNA here is from genome assembly GCA_016617855.1 of Megalonaias nervosa. Classification (NCBI taxonomy): domain Eukaryota; kingdom Metazoa; phylum Mollusca; class Bivalvia; order Unionida; family Unionidae; genus Megalonaias; species Megalonaias nervosa. The sequence goes on from JAECUM010045664.1 coordinate 15,842, forward strand.
CTTGAAATAAAATGGGTTTTGTTCCCTTAGATAACCTGACTGACTGTTTCAGGACCAAAACATCTAAATATAGCAAAATGCTTACTGTTAGAAACTCAAATAATTCTTAGATGAGAAGAGTAGATAGCATGTAACAGGTTTAAAAGGGTATCTCCAAGCTAAAAATAGTTTTTCCCATTGATGGATATACATATACAACCACTTCTTCAAATAACAAATATTCTGAGCTTCCAAATCCTAAAAATCAATAAGCAAATTTCCATCTTTACTCCGTACAATAAAATCTACCAGTAAAAAAAGTTTAATAAATAAAACAAATGTGCAGACACATACTCATATTTATCACAGAAAATACAAAATATTCAAAGTAAAAAGAAATGAGAGGAATGGTAAACCATTTGCTTACATAAATATACCATCTTCTTTCTCACATTACAGCTGGACTACCCACAATGGATGTTTGTCATTATTTAAACAAGGGTGTTGTGAATGACACATTATCTGCCCATCCTATGTCTATATGCAAACAAGGGTGTTGTGAACGACACATTATATGCACATCCTGTGTCTATATGCAAACAAGGGTGTTGTGAATGACCCATTATATGCCCATCTTGTGTCTATATGCAAACAAGGGTGTTGTGAAGGACCCATTATATGCCCATCCTGTGTCTATATGCAAACAAGGATGTTGTGAATGACCCATTATATGCCCATCCTGTGTCTATATGCAAACAAGGGTGTTGTGAATGACCCATTATATGCCCATCCTGTGTCTATATGCAAACAAGGGTGTTCTGAATGACCCATTATATGCCCATCCTGTGTCTATATGCAAACAAGGGTGTTCTGAATGACACATGCCCATCATGTGTTTAATAGAGATCAATGTAAGCTCTACCATGTCATGCTTGACTTGGGAAATAAATGACCAAGTGGTCTCAATGACCTCACCTTTGGTGATAGTATGTAGTTTTGAACAAAATTTAAAGTGCACAAACCATTTTTTTATTATCAGACTAACTACCATAACTGCTGACCTTAATACCCAAGAATCTGTGGTTTCCTTATTACCCAATGTGCAAGCCATTCACAACTTTTGGTGAAGAAACTAACTCGAGTACATAATTTATAACGCAAAAGATAATTTTTCATTCAGCCTCAAACACCTTGACCATTGGACCCAAAATTCAATTACCTTCTTCCATACCTGAAGAAAAAGCCCACCACAAACTATGGTCACATCATTATGCAAAAACCATGTTTCTTCTTTCACTCACAATGATCTTGACCTGTCACCCCCCAAAATCAAAAGGCCAAATCTTTACCAAATGTTTAATCATCCAAAACATTTTGTGAAGGCACATGGTCATTAAAAACATTTTTGTGTAGAACCCATATTTCTGTCACAGTAACCTTGACCTTTCACCTTTTCATCCTAATCTCAATAGGCTTATTCCATTACCCAAGTGCAAGCCATCCACACAGTTTGGCCCAGATACGTGAAGTAGCGTGTTATTGTGCAGAACCTATTTTATTCTTTTGGGCACAATGTCCTTGACCTTTGGCATTTTTACTATTGTGTCGAGGTAGTTCTTCCTTACACCAAATGAAAGCTATCTAAAAAGTTTTGTAACCTTAGATAGTGGAGGACTTGAGCTTGTGAGGAAACCATTTATCTTTTTTATTCACAGTTACCATTTTAACTGCAAAGTCAATCAGTTTCTTTCTTATCCCAGGTGCAAACAATCCACAAACCTTGGTAACTGCCAAGATTGGACAACTCAAGTGTACAGAACTGTTAACATATGGAATGACAACAGCATTAAATAATACTCACCACTTTATGGAAAGTGTATAGAGAGTTCATAGCTCTCCCAAAAATGACTGCTTGTACAATCAATAGCAACCATGATGATGTCCATAGCATTGTATCAACATCAACAGCCATCACATTATTTAGCAAAATTTTGTCATCTGGCTGGGAGTCAAAATGGGCAACAACTCTTACAACAAGAGTCCCTCAAAGGGGATGACACTCTATTGGCCAAAAGAATTTTCAGGAATTCAAGATAAGACCATTTCTTCCTTTTAAATGATGAGTGTTGAAACCATCTCCGATGTTCTTTAGTGATAACAAGATATTTTAAATCAACTGTTGTGGAGGATATACTGAATAACTGATTAGCATCAACTTTATTAGGTTCAACAAGGTACCATAAGAAGTCCTCTGGTGGAAACCTCATGTTTATGTGAACTTCCATTTTGAAGGATCAGCAATAATAAGAGTTTCCAGATGGCTGTCATGGTGGCCATATTAGATTTCAAATTGGCACCAATTCTGTTTAGGACCAGATAGACACCATGTCTTCTGGTGACAGCACAATGTCAATATGCGCAGCCATCTAGTTACAGCAAGATGTTCAAGATGGCCATCATGGCAGCCATATTGGAAATTAGATCAGCACCATTTTCATTTACTAATAGCAGGTATCACTAGAAGTGAAAACCCCATTCTGATATAACTAATCTTTCTGATGAAGTAGCAATAACTAGAGTTTCAAGATGGCTACTGTGGCAGCAATATTGGTTACTGGTTGTCTGCACAGCACCATTTGCATTAAGGACCAACTAAACATCATAATAAATTGTTAAGTTAAAAAATGTGTTGATATGACAATCCTATAAAGAGTATGGACAAGATTTTCAAGATGGTTTCTGTGGCAGCCATATTGGATGTGTAAGTGGCGTTATTTTCATTTAGGACTGACCAGATATAATAAGATGTCTTGTGGTGAAAATCCCCTGGCCATATTAGTTTTCTGTCAGAAATACAGTACTCCCTCATTATAGTGCTGTGCATGTGACCCATCGAGTATACTGTCTTATAGTGATATTGCATTATAATGATGTATATGATACATTACACCCTCATTATAATGCTGTCCATAGAAGCCATGGAGTATACTGAGTTATGGTGAGACTGCCTTAGAATGAAATACATTAATATTTACAAATACATAATAAAATGGAATGCAGACCACACTTGCCTTATAACAGGAACTTCATTACAATGTAGGGCCTTATAGTCAGAATGTGCTGTATCCAATCATTAGTTTCTGAGAAGCAAAGCATCTATTGCAAACAGTCAAATAACTCTGATCTTCTGGTGTATTGTACACTGAACCTTCACTTATTTCCTTTTTTGTTAAGATTAAATAATGAATGCAAGGTCATATTTTTTGACAAAGAATTCTAATACTCCAGCAAATGCAAAGCTTTTTGACTGGTTGTATGTCAAAATTTGAGGTAGTAAAATTAATTGTATTATCAGAAGCTGTGATGCTACTGAAGTGTCCCACCTTTCCTTGTGATGCTATTGTAATGTCTCAACTTTCCTTGTGATGCTATTGTAATGTCCCAGTTTTCTTTGTGATGCTAATGTAATGTCCCAGTTTTCTTTGTGATGCTAATGTAATGTCCCAGTTTTCTTTGTGATGCTAATGTAATGTCCCCGTTTTCTTTGTGATGCTAATGTAATGTCCCAGTTTTCTGTGTGATGTAATCACATTTTAGAGATCTTAAATTTGTTACCTTTATCTGTTATTTTATATGCATTTTATATAAATTTTTCATCTTTACATTTTATATTTTACCTAGCTGTGCTTAGTTAAAGATTTACTTGAAAGGTTTTATTTTCCTAACTTTTGTGCAGCTGACTTTTACTTTTTTGGAAAAAACTTTATGTTGCCACTACATAGCCACTTTTGTGCTGAGGTGCTATAAAGCACTAATTCCACTGTAGTGCTGTTGTAATGTCCCGATTTTCCTTGTTAATGTTCCAAATTTCCTTGTGATGCTACTGTAAGGAACTGACTTTCCTTGTGATGCTATTGTTAATGTCCCAAATTTCCTTGTAATGCTATTGTAATGTCCTGACTTTCAATGTGATGCAGTGCTGAAGACAAATTCTATCTTCTGATGCATTTAACCAAGTTTCAGTACTATGTTAGTATGGTAATATCAGTCAAATGACTGAGGAATTGAGGACAGTAAAGGCTGTTGTACTGACATAACAAATCTCCCTTGATGCAAACTTTTAAACTTTCATTCAAAATTTCTTTTTTATACAAAAGTATAACCACCATTAACCTCACTAAAATAATGCAAAACTACTATTGTCTAAATCAAGAAGTAAGAAACTAAGAATTAATTGTTGCATTTTAAGTTGGTATCTTTTCAAAACTTGATACTCTGATATCTCTTTTTTAAGCAATATAAGATCAAACTTTCAAGATAATATGAATAATTCTGTAATATGGAAGCTTTACATTTCCAGTTCATGGAGATTTGTAGATTACTGTCTTGCATATGAGCATAACAAGTTTTGAGTAAAGGTTACTTTTGCTGAAGTTATGTCAAAGTTCTGCATAAACTATGGTTAAGAATGAATTGGAAAATGTGTGAAATTCTTGTGATTTACTTAAAAATGTTGTACACTATATTTAAACATATTTTACTGTTGAAAAACAAAGAACATGATCAGGTATAAGTCCACACACCAGTCCCTTAATGCCATGATACATTACTAAGCAAACAATGATGCATCATATTATTTGACAGACTAGATTCATTTTATGAATGAAATGGAAAAACAAGGAATTAAATTCATATGTAAACTTAATTCAATAATTCACATTTACATGTATACCATGGTACTTATGTAATCTACCCTTTCATACCTATCAAATTAGAATGCATAGGAATGAATCTAAATTGTGCTTCAAGCTTACATAATACTGCATTGGTAGTTTTTAATTAATTATTATTTCAGTTATAAAAGTAAATAAAGGAAAAACAGTTTCTTCTTTTAAAAAGCTAAACAAAATTCTAAAATCTTACATACCAAAGAATGGACAAAGGATTATTATTTTATGAAATGATGAAGTATTAATTTCATCTGATGACTAACATGAAAAACTACTGCAGTTGGGGCACACTTAGAAATGTAATATAATATGAAACGATACTTTATACTGATAAGAAAGACCCTATTCATTTTGTAGGTACATTTATCATTTCTGATTCTGCAAATTCACTTTTATACTGTTGACATGAGCAATAAATCTTTTAAATCTGATGTCAGATTTTTGTCTTACAGAATACTATTGACATAGATTTGCTGGTTAGTGGAGGTAGGTATGTAAAAAACTTATATCATTTCATTATCCATTTGTATGAATGCCTGTATATAAAACTTATGTTGCAAGTTAATTCAATCTTATTTGTTAACCTGGATTTAAGAAACAAACAGTCTTTAAGTTACAAGGTACCATGAAGGATTTTTGCATTTTACCACTTCACTGCACAATATTGCAATCCTCTGTCTGGAGAGATTTACTGAATGCAGACTCTAGCATTCTTGGTAATAAAAGATAACATACTTGAATATCAAAAATAGAACATTCATCTTACAACAAAATTTACTTCATTATAAAAAAGTAACAATTTAGTACTTTTAGTACATTTTTTAAGTTTTCAATTCAGGGTCTCTACTTAAGGATCTGGAAGAAAGAAATCCAGTTTTCAATTCTGGGTCTTTATTTAAGGATCTGGAAGAAAGGAATCCAGAATTTGATCCTTTAACTGTGTCTGCCACAATGGTTTCTTCAATGATGGTTGGCAGCTGCCTTGCTCTGGTAGTTTGTTGGCATATCTCCAATGAAGGCCTTGAATCTGTATTCTAATGTTCTCCTCTTGTTTGTCAACTCTCGATGTAAAGCTTCAGCCTAAAAAAAAGCAACTAAATCCATTATTTGGGTTACAACTGTACATCCTTTTCTGACAGTCTTAAAACATCAATCATTTCATTTAGTTTCATCCACTGGCATTCACTGATGACATACTGTAAATCACATTGTCCATGCATACAGTGACTGAAAAATCAAGAAGGATCTAAATGAACTGAATTCACAATCTTTTAAATTTATTTTTATGTTTATGACTTTGATGCATTCATTAAGACAGTCATTAAAATAATTTAATGGACCAAAAATGTTTTGTAAATATCATAAAATATTTGATAATTCATCTTGAGATAACATATCCCCCAGTCTCCTGATTATGTAATGACTCTAGAGATAACATATCCCCCAGTCCCCTGATTATGTAATGGCTCTAAAGATAACATATCCCCCAGTGCCCTGATTATGTAATGACTCTAGAGATAACATATCCCCCAGTCCCCTGATTATGTAATGGCTCTAAAGATAACATATCCCCCAGTCCCCTGATTATGTAATGACTCTAGAGATAATATATCCCCCAGTCCACCTCTTACATATTGACTCATTCAAAATAACATACACCTAAGTATCCTGCTTATGTATTGGCTCATCTACAATGACATATCCCACCATTCCCCTGCTTATGTATTGACTCTTTTAGAGATGACATATACCGCAATCCCTTCTTATGTAATGACTCTAGAGATGACATATCACCAGTCCCCTGCTTATGTAATGACTCTAGAGATGACATATGCACAGTCCCCAGATTATGTATTGACTCTAGAGATGAGATATCCCCAGTCCCCCGCTTATGTAATGACTCTAGAGATGACATATGCCCAAGTCCCCTGATTATGTAATGGCTCACTTAGAAATGACATATACCCCAGTCACCTGCTTATGTAATGACTTCTATTTGGTCCATCACTTTCAATTTATATACTACTTTTGCCAGTACCTATAATAACTGGGACCAAAATCATAAAAGGCACATATAGTGTATGAGACAATGATCACACCAAACTGCATCACAATATGTAGAGGGAGCTGCAGTAGCTGAGGACACTGGACTTATTATCCAAGTGCCATGCTGCCCTAGTGTGTCCTTGGGAAAGGAACTTAGCTCCCATTTCCCTTACATGACATAGCCAAATAAAGTGCTTAAAGTGCCATTAAAAATCAGCTACATGATGAATGGATGGATGGATTGACCCATGGACAAAATCATAAAAAATACTGAAATTGAAGAATTTCTAATAACAACAGGCACATCTAAACCACAAGTCTTATATATGTACCAAATTTCATCGAGATATTATCAATCATTTGAGGGTAATGGATGAATGGATGGATGGAATGAAAAATGGACAAGAACATTAAAAATACCGAAACTGAAGAATTGTCAATAGCAAACATCACATCTAGACCACTTGACTAATGTAAACCACTTGACTCTGACTAATGTAAACCACCTGACTAATGTAAACCAAAATACTAATACATATACTAAGCATGATAGAGATCCCGTGAACGGTTTTAGAGTTCTGCTCTGGCAATGAAAATATTAAATGGATGGAGAGATGGGCAAAATAATGGATTAAATATTGAAAATATTAAAACTGCAAAACTGTGAATAGCAAATGACACATCAAGACCACTAGTCCAATATGTGTAACAAGTTTTAGAGAGATTACTTGGAATGATTTCAGAGTGATGTTACAGAAATTAAAATGATTATGGCCACACATGGATGGATAGTCGTAGTTTTATACTCCCAGTATTATATATCTGGGCATAAATATAATAATACTTTATACTTCCAGTGTTACATACCTGGGCATAATATAATAATGCTTTGTACTTCCAGTGTTACATACCTGGGCATAAATATAATAATACTTTATACTTCCAGTGTTACATACCTGGGCATAATATAATAATGCTTTATACTCCCAGTGTTATATGCCTAGGCATAAATATAATAATGCTTTATACTCCCAGTGTTACATACCTGGGCATAAATATAATAATGCTTTATACTCCCAGTGTTACATACTTGGGCATAAATATAATAATGCTTTATACTCCCAGTGTTACATAAGTGGGCATAAATATAATAATACTAAAACTTTATGATTTACAGTATTAGTACAAAAAACATCAATAGTGTAGTTTTTACCCACATTACATTTGTTAAATTGATCACATGTATTTGCTAAATCACATTTGACAAATTGACAACATATATTTGCTAAAATCACATTTGACAAATGACAACATATATTTGCTAATATTATCATATTGTGAATAATTGTTTCATTAAATTTATCACAAAATAATTATCTGATTATCAAATACATAATAATATCAAACAATGACTTTAACTTGTCCTCATCATAGTATATTATCTTAACTTTCATCTTTATAATTCACGTCCATTTGAATATATTGAGTAAAAATTGTTAGTTTTTGTCCGACTGCTACTCAGAAAGAAAAAAATGTGCAGAAGTCTCAGCTTTTGCTGGAGTTGGAAAATAATAAAACTTGCTGCAGTTGACTGCATTTTCAATATGCTTCTGAAAAATGTTTGAATTACATATAATTCTGGTTACTGTTGACGTAAAGAAAAATATTTTCAGGGAAAACTCAGTACACATAAAATATGTACATCAAATATAATACAGTACATTTTTGTTTACATTTTATGTTATTTTTATTGAAAAATTTTATAGTAATGACTGTTAGTAAAAGCAAAAGGACTAAGAGCAAAAGTTCATTTTGATTTCTAGAAGTCTATGGGTTGTATTCATACACAAGGCAGAATAAGAGTCTTGTTATAAATAATGAAAGGTTTGATCAAAGAACCTTCAGTACATAGAAATTTATAGAAACTATATTGTAAATGAAATATACAGTCCGAGTTATTTGTACATGAAATATACAGTCTGAGAGTTATTTGTACATAAAATATACAGTCTGAGAGTTATTTGTAAATGAAATAAACAGTCTGAGAGTTATTTGTACATGAAATATACAGTCTGTGAGTTATTTGTACATGAAATATAGTCTGAGAGTTATTGCTAAAAATGCATAGAAAATAATGGTTTGGATACTATTGTTATGTTTTTTTCCTATTCAGAAGTTAAGCAGAAATGGAACAAAATACAAAGTTATACCCTTAGAGACCACAATACTTCAAAGTTGTACTATAAATGACTGAAATACTTGGAACAAAATACAAAGTCATACCATTTGAGACTGAAATACTTGGAACAAAATACAAAGTTAAACCATTAGAGATTGAAGTACTTGGAACAAAATACAAAGTCATACCATTTGAGATTGAAATACTTGGAACAAAATATAAAGCCATACCATTAGAGACTGAAATACTTGGAACAAAATACAAAGTCATACCATTTGAGATTGAAATACTTGGAACAAAATACAAAGTCATACCATTTGAGACTGAAATACTTGGAACAATATATAAAGTCATACCATTTGAAATTGAAATACTTGGAACAAAATACAAAGTCATACCATTTGAGATTGAAATACCTGGAACAATAGTCATGCCATTTGAGATTGAAATACTTGGAACAATATTCAAAGTCATACCATTTGAGATTGAAATACTTGGAACAAAATACAAAGTCATATCATTTGAGATTGAAATACTTGGAACAACATACAAAGTCATACCATTAGAGACTGAAATACTTGGAACAATATACAAAGTCATACCATTTGAGATTGAAATACCTGGAACAATATACAAAGTCATATCATTTGAGATTGAAATACTTGGAACAACATACAAAGTCATACCATTAGAGACTGAAATACTTGGAACAATATACAAAGTCATACCATTTGAGACTGAAATACTTGGAACAATATACAAAGTCATACCATTTGAGATTGAAATACTTGGAACAATATACAAAGTCATACCATTTGAGATTGAAATACTTGGAACAATATACAAAATCATTCCATTTGAGACTGAAATACTTGGAACAATATACAAAGTCATATCTTTACAGACTGAAATACTTTTAAAAAAAATACAAAGTCATACCATTTGAGATTGAAATACTTGAAACAAAATACAAAGCTGTAACAGTAGAAACTGAAATACATGCACATCATACTCTCATTTCTTATTATGTTTAAACGAAATTTGTCAGGACTAGAATAAAAAGTAACAACACTCAACACTGCAAACCTATATTTTCCATTCAACTGAACTTATCTACAGCAAACACAGTGTAGACTTGGCATAGTACTCATGTCTTTGTTTCTTATGTTGTCACTTGTATCTTTTGTGGCTTTTAAAAAGGAATCTGTAGATTTGCTCTTTTCTACAAGGCCAACTTTCCTTAATACCAATTTTTCCATGATCATTTATGTGTTGTAAGCACAGCTGTGACTCACTGACAACATACTTGGTCTGATGTGGTATTAAAGACAAGGAGCAGAAGAGACTGGCTGCCAAATTAACTCCGCCCAGAAACACAAACCCTTAGATGATTAGGCAATTCAACAGACTATAAGGTATCTTAGGGTACTAGTGTTCTTGATTTAAATTAGTCACATTACCACTCATAACTGTAGTGTTAAACTTGGCATTAAGAGGTGAGAACATTTTTAATGGTATCTACTACACTAAGTGGCTGACTAATTTGGAATGTCTTTTAAGTACATCTACTACATTAAGTGGCTGACCAATTTGGAATGTCTTTCAAGTACATCTACTACACTAAGTGGCTGACTAATTCGGAATGTCTTTCAAGTACATCTATACACTAAGTGGCTGACTAATTTGGAATGTTTTTCAAGTACATCTACTACACTAAGTGGCTGACTAATTCGGAATGTCTTTCAAGTACATGTACATCTACTACATTAAGTGGTTGACTAATTCGGAATGTCTTTCAAGTACATCTACTACTTTAAGTGGCTGACTAATTTGGAATGTCTTTCGAGTATATCTACTGAACATTTCCTATGGTGCAAAGTAACTTAGTAATGGCTGATATTTTGAAAAATTAGTTTGTTATATGAAGAATGAAAGATTTGTTTTATTATGATAGAAATGGTAACTAGCTGCATTAGTCAATTGTAATCATGGTATACCAAACGTGCAAGCAATTCTACATTGCATTTGATTAGAATTGCAATTAAATCAATTGTAATCATGGTATACCAAACTTGCAAGCAATTCTACATTGGATTGATTAGAATTGCAATTAAATCAATTGTGATCATGGTATACCAAACTTGCAAGCAATTCGACATTATAAATGGATTTGATCAGAATTGCAATTAAATCAACTGTAATCATGGTATACCAAACTTGCAAGCAATTCTACATTGGATTTGATTAGAATTGCAATTAAATCAATTATTATGGTATACCAAACGTGCAAGCAATTCTACACTGAATTTGATTAGAATTGCAATGAAATTAATTGTAATCATGGTATACCAAACTTGCAAGCAATTCTACATTGGATTTGATTAGAATTGCAATTAAATCAATTGTGATCATGGTATACCAAACTTGCAAGCAATTCGACATAGGATTTGATTAGAATTGCAATTAAATCAATTGCAAAGTAAGATTTAGAAACCAATCAGGAATTGGAGCCAACTCCCACCCCCTTTTCCAGTCAAAATATTGTTGTTTGTCTTTTGAGTTCAAAGAGGACCATGACATCGATAACTGGTTTGTATTCTATAAGTACACGAGTGGCTGATCAGGCCAATTTGTGCCCTGAACTGTCAGTGGCACTGGACAGGACATCCCACTTGGGGTTGCTTGACCAAAAGAGAAGTGATGTAGTTCCAAATTTACACAACTCGTGTTTCTGCACTCCCTCTGCAATTCTCCTCAGCTCACAGTCTACAGTACCAGCATGGATGCCAGGTGGAACAATGCTGTGCAAAGCCTTTCCAAGACTCCGGGACAATGTTGAATTCTGTTAATGATGACTTGGGGGAGGCTTTGAAGTGTTCTTCTGACTCACCTTTCAGATCACCAAAGAAGATCTTCTGTGGTGGTCACTCATCTGACACCCTGGTGATGTGGCCTGCCCATGTCAACTGTGATTTCATCAACAAAGTGTGAATGCTTGGAATATTTGCCAATGTGAGAACCTCAATGCTTGGAATATTCTCAGCGCCTTTGTCAGGCAGCCCATGTGAAAGTGGTTCAGCTTCTTGGCATGGCTTCTGTACACCATCCAGGTGTCGCAAGCATGCAGCTGTTTTGGCAACACAGTAGCTTTGTAGACCTTCAGTTTTGTTTGCAGACTGAGGTCTCCATGCTCCCACATATTTGTGAATATTAGGCCAAAGGCCATGCATGCTTTGGCAATTCTGGCATTGGTTTTTTTTCATCGATGCTGAAGTATACTGCTCAAGTAGGTGAAATAATCCACTGTCTGGAGGACATGGCCATTCACTCTGATGGTACACTCTGTGTTCATCTTCCTTGTGCCAGTTGGTGTATCATCTTTGTCTTTTTGATACTGATTGTGAGAAAAAGATGAGAAATGGTCCATACTCTGTTGCACATCAGACTCAGATTTTACATTCAGGAAACAGTCATCAGCAAATATATCACAGTCACATCCAGTAACATTAACCACACATTGAAGAGTTTACCGTGGGTCCTGTGAATGGGAATGATTCAGATGTCTCACCATTATGCATGATGCAAGCAAACATGCCATCATGGAATCACCAAACCATTGTGATAAATTTCTCTTGGTGGCCACATTTTGCTTTGATCATCCTGAGGTCCCCATGACTTACTGTGTCAAAGGCTTTCATGAGGTCAATGGACATTGTGTAGAGGTTGGAGTTCTGTTCCTGGCACTTCTCTTGGAGTTGATGAGTTGCAAATACTATGTATGTGGTCCCTTGTCCTTACCTGAAGCCACACTGACTCTCAGGGAGAAGTACTTGATCCAAGTAATGCACAAGGTGATTCAACAGATTCTGATAAGGATTCTACCAGCTATTGAGAGCAAGGAGATGCCTCGATGCTTATCACATGATTGTCTGTTACCTTTCCACTTGTAAAAGTGGACTGTGGATCCATCCTTGCTCTCCTAAGATACAGTTCCACATTCACTGGAAGAGTTCCATCAGTTTCTGTGTCTGATGAAAACTTCTGGCTTTGAAGACTTTTGCTGGTATAGCATCTGCTCCTGGTGCTTTGCTATTTGACAACAGGTAAATTACTTTCTCAGTTTCAGTCGGTGTTGGAGGATCAGCAAGAGATATGTTGATTTCAAGTTGGGTCAGTCAGTCAATTGCATCCCCACTGATAGATGATTGTTGACTGAAAATATTGTTGAAGTGTTCTGCCCATATTTGTAAGAATCTTTTCTTTGTCACTAAGTATTGTGGTTCCATTAGGGTACAACATTGGACATTTTCTAGATGACTGAGGCCCATTAAGTTGTCTTCAAATATCACAAACATTTTTTTGTGAGTCTGCATAGGACTAAATCTCATCTGCCCTGTTGCACAACCACAAATCTTGTCTCTTCTGAGTTGGCATTGGATAGTGCTCTTGTTGTTCAAGGCTGCCTTCTTTGATGATGAAGTGCTGTCTCTGAAACAGACATTATGCAGCTGATATTTCTCAGTCAGTAGTCTCCATACAGCAGCATTACTTGCATCAAACCCTTCTTGAGTTGATGTTTATGTTTGCTGGGACTGAGGGCTTTGGATACAGCCAAGCAGGTAGAATCTCTGAAGGATGCCCAGTTTCCCTTGACATTCTCAGGGTTAACACTAAATGTTCCTAGTTTGCTCTACAGTCTTTCAACAAATGACTGTTTCACATTCTCCTGTTCAATTTAGTCAGCATTCTGGGCACTTCTCTGCCTAGTGGTCATCTGCTAGACTGAATTTGGGAATTGAGCTTGGAGACAATAAATCTGTGGTCAGTCCAGCATTCTGCACTTCTCATGGCCTCATCACTAATACATTCTGCCTGTCTCTTCTCCTAAGAGTGACATAGTCAATAAGATGCCCATGCTTGAAGCATGGATGTATCCAAAACGTTTTTTTTCAGTCTGTAGGCAGAAAACTTTTTTGAGTGATTAATAGGTTGTGTTCAGCTCATTTCTCAGTAGGATTTCATTGTTGTAGCATTTGCCAAAGCTATTTTCGTTGATGATGCCTGGTCATATCTGGTGACCTGTGCTAACTGTAGCAATAAAGTCACCAAGGAAGATAAGCTTGCCTACCTGTGGTACTTCTGCAATAAGACACTCCAGGTCTTCATAAAATTTGTTCCCGATCTCATCTGGGTTGGTCATAGTGGGTGCATAGGTGCTAATGATAACTGCATGTCCTTTTCCAGACAGTGGGAGTCTCATATGCATTAGTGTATCATTCATGTCCTTTGGGAGATTTGTGAACTTGCTGTGATTTGACTGCAACACCCAACAACAGCTTCACATCCCTTTTCTTTAGCTGGCCACTCCAGAGGGTGTCGTTGGATCCTATTTCAGTGAATCATCCTTCCTCAGCTAGGTGCATTTCACTCAAGGCCACTATCTGGATATTGAATCTGGCCAGTTCTCTACCAGCTAGAACTGTTCTTCTCTCAGGTCTATATGCTGATGTACTGTCCATCAGTGTGTGCACATTTCAGGTACTGCTAGGGGATGGCATCACCTTTGACTTGTTCAATCTTTTTACCGCTAAGGTGATATCCCCATCGTCATAGCATGTTGACATAAAGCATGCAATTTTTAGGGAATCTTTTCAAGCCCTTTCCTCATGTTACAGAGGTGAGCAGTGTGATCCTAAATAGTGTTATTCAGTTACCCAGGGAGCTACCGAGTTCCACAAATACTTCAGTCCAGTGAAAAGTACCCCTGTGCCCTGAGCCGCCCTTTGTGCAGGCTACAGCTATGGCTCTCTGTGTATCCACACCTGTGGTTTAGAATGTTGATGCCCATCACTACAAGATCTGCTGAGGTAGGGGATAATGTCAAGAATTGTGTTTGAGTTGGGTTTAAGTGAGGGAAAGTTGAACATAGTCACTTTCTCATCCTGGCCTGTCTGAATCCAGTGTTATAACAATGTTGAGATCTCTAGAGACAAGTCTGGATGCAATGGATGGACTTCAGTTCCTTTGATACTTGAGATGATGATCTGCACTGCCAAACAGATCTCACCATCTGCCTTCATGCCACCTGATCCACCTATGAGGACTTTCCAGATGAAACCAGGTGTAGCAGTACACTCTGGGTATTGTCTACTGTTCTTATGGTTGGAGGTGTAGCCTGATTTGAACAATAAGTCAAAACAGCCTACTTTCAATGTAAAAACAAAGAAACATGTCAAATTTATGCAAAACAACCATACATTTTAAACTGGAACACCTAAAATAACTTTCAACTACCCCTGGATTTGACTGGATGACAACTGAGAACACACATTTGTCTTCCAAACTGAGTAACAACCTTGATTGTATGAACTGATATTAGGGCCAAGCAAATACTGGCATAGATAAAAGTTCAAACAAATTAATACTTTGGATATATGGCATATGGTAAGGAAAATGTTTCTAAATGGTCAGTATTTATATTGAAAAATTTGATGTAGTGATATATATAGATATATTCCTCTCTCTCTCTCTCTCTCTCTCTCTCTCTCTCTCTCTATATATATATATATATATATATATTCCTCTCTCTCTCTCTCTCTCTCTCTATATATATATATATTCCTCTCTCTCTCTCCATATATCTATATATATATTGCTCTCTCTCTCTCTCTCTCTCTCTCTCTCTCTATATATATATATATATATATATATTCCTCTATTGCTCCATATTATCAAGATAGTATAAAGATTGTCAGGATTAATGGAAACATTAGAGTTCTTTTAACGTCACATGGAATTAAATCTAGACTAAAATTAAAGTAATGACATACGGAGTCTAGTTTTACCATCTTACCCGATCTAAGGACCCCATCTGTGGGTTTCTTTATATTCTTTATAGCCCTTGTTTTGTTTTAAGTCACAAGAAAATAACTGACATGCTTCTAAAATGTTCACAAAATAGTTTGCAGAGAGATTTGAAAATACTGCTCAATGAACTCTAATAGGCTGTTATGACTTAAGATGTTATCCCTCTGCATAATGCAATTCAAGTCAGCCATATAAAGTATACTGTGTACAATTGTAAGTTAGTTTGTTCTATACTGGGGTAGCTTAATTATACAATTACAATTTAAGACGTATACAGTTATTCCTCACTAGAATGCAATTCAAGTCAGCCATATAAAGTCTACTCAGATTTAGCTCCGGTTGCCTAGTGGTTTGAGCATCTGCCTCGGATGAGGGAGGTTGTGGGTTCAAGCCCAGGCTGAGTCATACCAAAAACTTATAAATATGGTACTAACAGCTGCCTCGCTAGGCGCTCAGCATTAAGAGGTTAGTGTTAGGACTAGTCAGCCTGGTGTCAGGATAATGTGAATGGGTGAGATATCATGCTACATGTCTGCGGCATAATGCCTCATTGCCAGATATCACTATAATGACTGAATAGTTAAAACTATGTTAAAAATCCAAATCACACACACACACACACACACACACACACACACACACACACACACATTGTACTGTGTACAACTTTAAGACAGGTCACTCTATACAGAGGAAGCTTTCAATATACAGCTGTAACTTAATACTACTCAAATCATGTGAAGTGCAAGCTGCACAAATGCGGGGTCACTCTATATTATACTGAGGTAGCTTTAAAATCATAGGAAATTCATCTACAAAATGGAATTCATGGCAATCACTACATTTATAATATGAGAAATGACACTATAATGTGGTGTGTTATAGTCTGGGACAATTGTATATTGTTTTGAACACTTATTCTTTACACTTTATATATAGACATTTGTGCATATTATGAAAATGAGAGATTTACAATTTTTTAATTAAAAAAGAAAACTACCTTCTTAATAGGACTGCAAGAAAGGGAAAAAATAAAATACTAAATTGAAGTCCAAGGGTAGAAAGTTTTTTTTTTTGTTTTTGCTTTTTTTTAAGCCCATTGGTTATCCCTCGGCAACCAGTTTTGTGTCATATATATTCACAGTAGGGTGTATGATGCATGATTTAAGATCTTTATATGCGGGATGTACATTTTTACATGGGAGATGTACATTTTAATGGGGAATGTACATTTCTATAAGGGGGAATGTATATTTTTATAAGGGAAGATGTACATTTTTATAAGGCAGGGATGTACATTTTTATAAGGGGGAATTACATTTTTTATGGAGGGGGAATTTAAACTTTTATAAGGGGGGATGCACATTTTTTATGGAGGAATGTACATTTTTTATGGGGTCAGTGTTCATA